>VDFB02389981.1:0-15572 GCA_007258455.2 Sequoia sempervirens
CTATTCTTGGAAGATGCTCTCCAAGTGGGCATGAGGTTTTTTCATGATACCATGGTTTTGGTATCCATTATTTTGATAAACCATTTATGGTTGTGTCCTCATGTCTATATTAAGAGTATGAGATAATAATTTCATGAGATTGTTTATATATACAAAAGTGTTGTCGGAGTGTTTTTAGAGTGAAGAGTGTTGGTATGTGGATGTATCTCTCCTTTGAAGATTAATAGATATTTTTCTCTATCTTGTGTGGAGTTTTTTTACCAAAAGAATTTCTCCACATAAATCTTGTGTTATCTTGGTTTGTTGATTTATCTCTTATTGTTGATTTTAAAATCGCATAATTTTATTCATATGGTAATCCTTATTTAATAAACAAATTTCATATTTTCATATCTTTTCAAAAGGTTTTATTGTATTAATTTCACCTTGTTTCTCAACAATTTTCAACATCTGTTGTTGCAAAGTTAAATATTTCTCATTCACTATATCTCCCAACGAACCACCAAGCTTCTTGTGCAACTTCATGATCCATTGTTGATTGATATGTTCATCACATTTACCACAACTATATGTTGACCAATAAGTAGGTTTTAGCTCATATTTTATGCTAGGGTTTATTTCACTCGCATATCTTCATTCTCATAAGGGTTTTGAATATTATGATCCACTATTTCTATTTGATTATTGTGATTCAAAATTGCTAGATATTAATTAAATTGATCATGTTTATTTTCATGAGTCTTAATTTTTTTATAAAGGCCTTCATATTTGTTGTTACAACTTCCCAGGTTTTTTCATCATGTTTGTACATTTGAAATCCATACCTTTGGTATTTTTGGGATGTTATTTATTGCCATGGATTTATTGGAGAAATGGAGGATTGAAAACATTTGAACCTTTTTATGTCATCCACAACCCTAGTTCAAATATCTATCATGTACACCTTTAAACCTAGATAATTATAAAATTTACAAAGGGGTGATCTAGCCTCTAATCATTTCCATTTTGGTTGAGGCTCAGATTTTTTCCATTATAAATATACTCATCAACGATTCATATGAGTACTTTGGGTCACATAGTTGTATCTTCTTGTAACCTATAATAGTTATATTCTTTTGAGACATGATTTTACTTTTCCCTTTGGGAGATCATGACGTTGCAATTGAATTCTTTGATTATGTGGGGACCATGGATGATCTTCAATTAAGGTGCTCATCATGATGGCATGAGTGACCTTCTAGATTACTTGCAATGGGATCTTTGAAAATGGTGTGATGTTTTCCCATTGAGAATTGTAGATCTCTTATTTTTACAATCTTAGCATGATATGGGTGCTCTTGGAAACAAATATGTATGTTGGAGGTAGATGGTCTTCTATGAGAAAGACGTAAATCATAAGAATTATGTAGTTCAAACTTTGATGGTGATTTGAGGTAGTCTTCCAATATTGAGTACAATGGTAATTTTTACTTGGGAGCTTATGGAGATTGTAGTGATGTAATTTGAGTTCACTTGGCATTAGATGTTTTTTTGGGTGCTCATAGATATTGGATAGACTTGGGTGAGAATGGAGATCTCTTGTTTTGGGGAATCATGTTGTAGATCAATTACTCTTTGATAAGGTTTCAAAAAAAAGAACAATCAACCTTCACCTAGAGTTGAGAATGAGTTCAACATGGTCTTTATGAGGAGATCATTCATGGAGAGGGTCTATGTGACTCAATGCATCTCTAGAAGACCAATCTTATTCCCCATTCTTAATACACTCAAAAAAGAATTATATAAGAGGTATTGCCCCAAAATTCATATTTTGTATATATTATTATTGTAAATTTGGACCATTCATTATTATATCACAGATCTGATAGTGGATATTATGTTGGATTTTCTTTCCCTAGAAGGAAACCCTATTTTATGAGGGCATTATATTACATCTTTGTATTGCATTGTTGTATCATGTGAGATTCTAATAGTTGTTGAGTTGGTTCATGTAGAAAATGTTGCAAATGCTCCTATGGAACCTATGAGCACAAAGGATTTAATACAATATGGTTATACCCTTGGATTTTAGTTCATGGATTTGTTGGAGCTTTATTTTTTTATCTTGCAAGGAATACAAGTGAGAGAATGTTGGGATTATGTGTATCATACACCTTATAATTACTAATATTTGAAATAGTTATTTCTTTGTATTTATTAATTATTTTATCCTCGTTGAGAAAATAGGGCACCACTTTGAATTGATAATTTAGGCCATGTGTCAACTATCTTAGAATGTATCTTTGGAGGATGATGATATTTCGTGGAAGATTGTCCATATAATGAAATGTGGTCGTCCTAAATATGCATTTCCCACACCCAAGGTTTGGGTACTAAGAGCATTGGAAGGGTCCAGGGGTGGCATAGTTGGCCATCCTTATTTGTTTTGTTAGTAGTGTGATGTCAGAAAAAGGGATCTAGGGCCTAAACCACACTCTTTCCAACATCATAAGGGAAAGGGGCTAAAAGTGATCTCAAACACCCACTTGGCCACTAACCTCAATGGAAGTGCTAAAATGGTAGATCAAGGTTTTAGTCCTTTATTTTTGGGGTGGTTCTGTGTGATTTTATGTTGATTAATTGGTTTATTTGATAATGCAAAGATGTTCCTAAGTTAGCTATAAAAATATAGCAAATTGAGATGATTTCTGAAAATACAAAACTGAAAGATAGAAACAAAGTTCAGAACAGTAGAGGGAAAACACAGAGGAACCTGGCATATAAATCGGGGCTTAAAAAGTTGATCAAGGGTGTTGGGAACCCTAGACTAGGAAAAAAATACTCAAAATCAAACTTCAATCTCCTATTGCTCTCGGTCTATAGGTTCTTCTCCTCTAAGCTCAGTGTCAGAACTTTTTATGTCATTGATAAAATCCACTTTCCCTAATTTGTTGACTTGTAGGACTTGAATGTTTGAATGAGAAATTAAGTCTGCAATCCTCCTCCAATTCACTTTATATCTATAACCTACACACATGAAAGAGGGGAAATGGTTGTGCCGTATAGGGGCTTTCCTAAGTCAAACCTTGTTTTGGTATTTCTACCTCCACAATGGTTATGATGATGTAAAAAGAGAGCTTACCCTTGACCAAGCAAAGGTTAAATGATAAACAAGTGATAAATTGACAATTGTTGCAACTCACCACTCATATCTACATTCCTTGATGAACTGAAGTCATTGTACTCATCACCTTCAAGGAGAAATTGATACTTGATTTGAAGTCCTGCAAGTGTCAATACTCACAAAATAAATAAGCATGAAATATAAACAAACTCACATGAAAATATAATAACATGATGTTTGACTAAAATAATGTTGCTATAATTCTTCTCTTGACTAGTTTTAGGATGCTCAATTGCTTAATCAATTTCACCTTTTTATTTCAAATGAAAAAGACTTGTATATATATGCAATTTTTTAATTTCCCAAAAATCAAATACCGATTGTCAACAAATGATTTTGGATTTTCAAATTTTAAAATGTTTACAATGACATATTTTAATTTTAGCCAAAATAGGTTGGACAGGGACGCTACGCACCTTAGTCCAAACCTATCATTTTGGGGCATTAAACATCGATATTAAATATTAAATCTTTATTTTCAATTCCACTTAAAAAAAATTGAATATTATTACAAAAGGAGAAAATTACATGCATAATTAGGTCCAAGAACATAGGGGGAGTTAAACCTAGTGTGAAATTGTCAAATGTGACAATTTACAACACTACATTTAGCCCCCACTTTAGTGAGAGTATGAACTTACGCTCAAACTCACACTAAAGTAAGGATAAGACAAGAAGGGTTTGATTATCCAAACATTGAAGAGATAGGATAACATCAAATCTAGGGGATGCGCTAGCCCCCAGGCTCAAGATCCTATGGCACAACAATATAAAGATAAAGGAACACACAAACATGAGATGAAATGTAGCATAGAAAACATGAAGCATGATGAAGACACAAAACATAACATAATGCAAATATGAACATGAAATGAAACACTTCACAAAAACACAATGCTAACAAAATGCAAACACAATACAAACATGCAAAGGAGATATGACAATCACAAACTAGGAAGCTCCACAAAAATCTTACTAGGATCCATACCCAAGGTGTTCATGAATTGCAGGATAACAAAGTCTGATATTTGTTAGGTGACCAATGAATCAAAGCACCATAGGCTAGTGAATTCCGATATTCACTAGGTGAGCTTTGACAAGAAGCAACATAAGCTAGTGAAGTTTGATATTCACTAAGTGAGTTTTTGCAACAGTAGAAGATGAGAAACACACAAGGGCTAGTGAAGTCCAATATTCACTCCGTGCATTCTCATGTCAACCATACCAAGAATTATAATCCTCATAATTCTAATAAGGTGTTATAAAAATTATCAGTATCCCAAAAATGCATCACCAAATTCAACGTGTGTGAACAAAGTGAATCACATAATAGAATGCATGCCCCCACCTTAAAGTAATTACCAACACCAAATGTAAGCAATTGCCTTTAAGGTAGAGTAAAACAATATATGCAACATGATAAGACCATGAGAGCCTATTGGAAAACCTTATGCCAATAATATGTTCCCAACAATGTTGACTCATGGTAAGGGTTTTCCCCCAAGAAAAAGCCACATAACAAGACAAGATATCACATAAGGGATCCACAGATTTTGAGTCAGTATAGACCATAGATAATATATAATATGATTATGTTTGAAATCAACATCATTCCCCAGATACTTGTGGAACTACAAACACAATAGAGGAATGACACCTTAAAACAACATAACAAAGCTTTTGGGTCAACATAGAAGAGACCTAAATGTCTCAATGCCTTGCATCATTTTCAAAACGAAACACAAGACAAAAATGTTCACAACATAAAGACAAACAGAGATACAAATAAATGAATGTCAAAACAAATTCATTTTCTTTGTATCCTTGTGCCAATAAGAACAACAAGATTCGTCCAAAGTAAACTAATAAACACAAATACACGCCAAGCAACACATCACGGGAGATCATAGTATGTGCAAGCAAACACACAAAGACACACAATAGGTACTACACATGCTAGCTGGTCTAAAGCAAATCATCTACATCCTAGTCTTGCTCATCATAAATGGAAGGAAAACAATACGCTAAAGGAACTATGGAAAGCGTGATACAATGAAAAGCACTGGGTTCAACACATGGTGAGACACTCTCATTAGGAGGATCATCATGGTTGCCCCCATTTAAATTTATTGATTTTGAAAACATAAAAGCTAACTCATTATGGTCTTTTTGTTATTTTTTTCTTCTTCTTCAGTGTCTGAATGTATCACAATAGGTTGCATATTATCAACATGATTTCAAGTGTTATCATTCATATGAGTGTCTTTCATTTTTTTCTTAGGCTGGGATAGGTAAGGTTCAACTTCATAGTTTGGTGAAGGTGGTGGGGTAGAGTAAGGTGATGATAAGGATGGATGGGCGGGAGGTATTTCATCAGAATTGGATTGGATGGATGGATGGTCATTAGGTAAGGTTTAATGTTCTTTGACGAGTTGATGATGCATAGCACGACGTCTTCATTTACACTCCTTTACACTTTTATTTCTTCTCACATGGTTTTTGGCTTGTGAAGGGGTAATTGAGGTGTTCCCTGACATTGGTCCATTTTCTTCCTTTGTAGGAGGAACTAAAGGGACAACCGCAGGTTGGGAGACCATCATATTCTTAGGTTTCAGTCTAAAGACTTATTTTTCTTTCATATGCACAAATTTAATTATATGGTTATCTCTTGGTCTTTTATAGGATGGCAGAGATGGAATCGCAACATACATGCCAGGTGGTCAAGGGAGGATACCCGACTCAAATTGAGGCTCATCCACTACCTATGGGGTAGGAGGAACAACCATCGAAGTCAATGTAGATCGAGGAGCCTCAGGCAATATACTACTAAGGGATAATTCAGCTATACTCTTAGCTTTAAACATTTGATATTACTGGAATAAAAATTCTTGATGAGGTTTAATGGGTTCAAGTAGTTGAGGCCAAAAATAATCTAGCGAAAAATTTCCACGAGAGGCCAAAGGCTTAAACCCACTATGATAAACAGTATGTATTTATTCTTCGACTAGAAATTTTATAAATTTGTGAATAACTTATGGGACCACATTTATGGAGCTTAGCCATGGATAACCTAACTTCACACAAAACTAGTCTGATGTCAAAATTTTGGTAAATGAAACATCCAACTATTTAGGTCCAACTTTTATTGGGAGATTTATTGAACTCATTGTAGAGCGGACAAAACCATCATGACCTTTAACCATGTTTTTGATTGTTCATAATCATCTTTATAGATTTCATGCACATATAAGAACTCTTTGGTGATCATGTTCACTACACACACAGGATCAATGAGTATTCCCCTTGTGGGTTTATTATTGATTATATCGATGATATAAAGAGGACCATCAAGTGCGTTTATAGATGCATCAATATGTGTAAGAGCAATGTCAAGAAATAATTTGGTTTGGCCCTTCTGAGGTTGAACATCAATCATGTTTACAAGGTTGGATAGATCATTATAATCTTCTTCATTATCACTACATTGCACAAATTTTGTTGAATGACTTGACAATGGGTTTGTAAATATTTGCAAATCTTGATTAGGTGGAAAAACTGATTTATTTTCTGTCATTAACGTCGACCAACTGTATTTAATTAGTCAATGAGGTCTTGCACCTGGTGCTTAAGATGCACACATCTTTTTGTATCGTGTCTAGGTGTACGATGATATTGGAAAAATGTTTTTTACATTGAAGTTCGGTGGTAAAGATTTAAATGTGTCAACAGGCCTAATAAGAGGAAGTTGAATCATATTCTTATTTAACAACTCCAACATGATCGCATGGAGAGAATCGGGTAATTGTGAAAATTGCTTGTCTCTTGGCCTAGATTGATATGGAGTTGTATTTACGGCAGCGACTTATGTTTCAATGTTATAGCATTTTGAGGAGTGTTTATCGTAATGAATTTTATTTTTTGCTTTTTAAATGGTTGATAGTTGTTTTGAGGCATGGCTTTGGATTGACCAGTAAGATCCAATGAAAGTGTACCTTCGTATTAACTAACCGATATTTGATAATCACGAAGGGTCGTACACAAGTGTGTAAAAGATGGATATGTCATCAATAATATATTATCTCGAATATCAAGTTGTAAGTTTCCTATAAACATCCTTTGAATGTCAGTGTCTGGAAGACTATAGGAGATTTACGAATAAAGTGATTGGTATTGTCCTATAAAGTTTGTTATCTTTTCTTTATGTCCTTGTTTACATTGAACTAAATCTGTTAACATAACTTGAGGACCAATTTTCACTTGAAAGTATTGCAAGAAATCACTAACGAGTTGTGTAAAGGAGGTAATTGAATTGTTTTGTAATGAGAAAAACTAATCCAAGACCATATCTTTCAATGATCTAGGAAAGATTTTTGCTAGGAACGCATCTTCAAAAATGAAGTCGCTACACAAGGTGGTAAAAGTGGACACATGGTTATTAGGATCTCCTTTACCATTGTATTTTTCAAAACGAGGTATTTCAATGTGGTTTGATATAGGTGTCTTTAGGATAGAAAACGATAATGGGATACACATGAGGTATGTTGGAGTTTTACCATTGGTTTGATTTTGGTTTAAGTTTGAAATTTATTGTTGTAATGGTGTCATATTTTTCAAAAGTTGATTTATCACTGGATCATTACATGACATGTTTTGGGAATTTGTTGAGTATGGTGAACTAGTATGGATGATTGGTGGGCTATTATTTTGCACATTTAGGAAAGGTGATGAACATGGCCATGTTATAAGTGAAGTGACAAAACTATAAGGATTCCCACTAAAAAACCCTAAGTTTGAGTTCAAACCATTCTTATATTGTTTTGTGTTGAAAAATGAGGTGTTTTCTTAGCTTAATACTCTGTAAAACTTTAATATTGCTGATCTAAGTAAGCTTTTTCTTTGTTACATATATTCTTTGTGGGTGATTATCTTGATTAATCCATTTTACTATTGTAGAATGAAGACAGAAGTTGATAGAAGAACTAGACAGGATATTAGAAATATTACACAAGATGTACTGTGGAGAAACCCTTTCGGGAAAAAACTCCACCAAGAATTATTCTATTATTCAATCTTTGAATTACAATAGCTTCAATTCTTGCTTGAGAATGCTTCTTCTGTCTTTACCAATCTTCTTCACACCTGCAAATAACAATTATGAAAACTCTCTTCAACTTGAATGAGATATAGAGACAATATACAACCTTGTAATCTCCAAAAGGTGATAATTACAATGCACAAGCTCAAACCTTAAGGAAGGTATGCCATATTGCTTCAAGTTGAGTTATTCTGTGAAGACTAAAGCTTACAACATGTGCTTCATGCATTTGGGCATCCCAAACTGAAGCTACAACTTATCCTTCACTTTGGTGATAATTCCAAAGCTCTTCCTCAAAGTTGGCACCCATAAGTAATCCTACTTAACTGAGCCTTCAGAAATATCTTATCATGCAAGAGAGGTAAATCCAAGAAGCATCTTGGGCACCCAAGTTGGCTCCAAGTGATTTCTAGTTAACTGAAACATTTACTCCACCATTCATGCAAGAATAGTCATCCCCTGTTAACTGGAGATAGTCCTTGTTATCTGTCATACAACTCAATGTTATTAGCCATGCATTCCAAGTTAACTGAAGTTAACTAACATACAATTGAAACTAACTGAAGACAATTGAACCATAACTGAACTAAACTAAACTAAACTTCAAGCATGCAAACATCAAACCCTAACTACTAGGATCTTTACATGCATTTAGAAGTGTTAACTGTTACTATGTATAGTTAACTGAACACAAGGTGAGTATCACCTTACCATGTGGGTGCCCCATGTGCCCCTATTATTTAGGAACTCACTATGGATGCCCTCACATGCTCCTTAAATTTAGAATTAATTACAAATGTCAATAATCATGATTATTTCATCAAATATTAATCTCATCTTATTCTTAGTGTTGTTGAACACATTCCAAGAATCTAGGAGATACATGAAATAATTAATGTTTAGGATTTGCAATTAAATGGCATCATATTTCCAACATTTTGTTGATGCTATGATTAGAGGTGTAAAAGTGGGGGTAGAAGCCATTGTTGTGGGAGAGGAAACTTGTTTCCTAATTGATTTTGAGTGTTAGCCAAAGATTGAGCGTAGCTAGCTACCGTAGGAATATTAGCATCTGCTATGTGAGCTAGGCTATGCAAGACTTCTACCCCTTGGAAATCATTTATTAACTTCTTAAGGTTATCCAAAAGAGAGGTTGTTTCTCCAACTAAAGGTTCAGTACATAGGTATTGTTGAAGTCCTTCTAGGTCTTTATCTAATTGTTTCAATTTATCATCAAGGACATAGGCAACATCATCTTCTAAGTCCACATGAATGTTAGGTTGTGATGAAGACATGGGTAACGTAGGATTAGGAAGGGAATCCAAAATGGATTGGATAGACACAATACCTTGAGTGAAAGAGTTATAAGACTCGGGTTCAACACTAGTTGTGATTGCAACATGGGAAGCCATAAGTCTAAAACTACGTCTCACAAGGGTATTAGCTAAGAGACACCTAGTCGTGAAGCTCATATGAGATTCAAAACACTTTAGTGTTCCTACAATGAAAGGAAAACACAAGAAAGTTAAAAAAAAATGAAATAATTTGCAAACACATAACCCAAAACAACACAAGAAACATAGAGACAAAACTATGATCCAAATTTTGGTCAAAACTAACTAGACAAGGGCATTGGGTGCCCTAGACCAGTTGGCTAATGTTTCTAAATTTAAAATCTAGAAATGAGCTACAATTTCTAAGGATCCTAATCTATAAATGTTCAGGTCTAGCAATAGATAGATTTCCAAAAATGCATAGAATTTCAATTTTGTTTTTTGTAAAATACAATTATGCATGAAAATTTAGATTTTTCAAATAATGCAATGTATTCCAAATGTAATTTTCAGATTGTAAAATGTAGTAATCAATTGGCCCTATTTTGAAAATTTTAGAAATTAAAAAATTTCTATCCTTTGAAATGACAAATTAAAACACTTTCAAATTGTTTTCAGATTTTATCATGACTTGATGAAGGATTTTTAGTGCAATTATTGACTAGGCCTTTCATGCAACAACTAAAATTAACATTATGTATCTTCTAAATTAAAAATGTTATGCAACTTTTTACTTTTTATCAAAATGTTCATGCATAAATCACAAATTCAAACTATTGAAAGATGCATTCAGATTTAAACATGACCTAATTAATATTTCAAAAGGATTAAAATACATAAACGTCGGGTTCACTAAAATGTGATGTTGAAAAAAGGGATCTATGGCCTAAATCACTCTTTCCAACATCACAAGGGAAAGGGACTAAAAGTGATCTCAAACATCCACTTGGCTACTAACCTCAATGAAAAAGTCAAAATGGTGGATCAAGGTTTTAGTCCTTTCTTTTTAGGGTGGTTGTGTGTGATTTGATGTTGATTAATTAATTTAATTTGATAATACAAATATGTTCCCAAGTTAACTATGAAAATACAGCAATTTGAGATGATTTCTGGAAAATACAAAACTAAAAGATAGAAATAGAGTTCAAAACAGCAAAGGGTGGACACAAAGGAACTTGGCATATAAATATGGGCTTGAAAAACTGGACAAGGGTGTTGGGCGTCCTAGACTAGGAAACAGATACTCAAAATCAAACTCCAATCTCCTATTGCTCTCGGTCTGTAGGTTCTTCTCCTTTGAACTCAGTGTTGAAACTTCATCCATCATTGATAAAATCCACTCTCCTTAATTTGTTGACTTGTAGGACTTCAATGCTTGAATGAGCAATTAGGTCTTCAATCCTCCTCCAATTCACTTCAGATCTATAACCTGCACACATGAAAAAGGGAAAGGGTTGTGTCGTATAGAGGCTTGCCTAAGTCAAACCCCATTTTGGTATTTCTACCTCCACAACAGCTATGATGATGTAAAAAGAGAGCTTACCCTCGATCGAGCAGAGGCTAAATGATAAACAAGTGATAAATTGACAATTGTTGCAACTCACCACTCAGATCTGTATTACTTGATGGACTGAAGTCATTGTACTCATCACCTTCAAGAAGAAATTAATACTTAGTTTGGAATACGCAGTGTTAGTGCTCACAAACAAAATATCATGTAAACTCTCATGTCTTTCTATAATATGATGCAGTATTATGCCATAGGTATTTGCTTGACTACTATTAATTTGCTTTTGGGATGCTCAATTGGCAAATCAATTTCACATACATTTCAAATGTGAAAAAAGACTTGTATTTATATGGTTGCTAATTTCTCAAGATGATCTCAATGGCTAACAAATGATTTTTGGATTTTTAAATTCCCTGCACCAGACTTGCCCACTTACCCATTACCCATTGTGGGTGGAGTAGTGAGGCAAAATGTTGACTTGGAGCCTTGATATTTGATTAGCTAATGTTTCACATAGGAGGCTGGTGCCCTAGTCTAGACCCTATCATTTGGAATATGTAGGTATTCTAATCTCAAACTCTATTATAATTTCGCTTTCTGATTTTACTGAATATTGTTACAAAGCGAACCAAATTACATGCATAAGTAGGTCCAAGCACATAGTGGGGATCTAAACCTAGTGTGAAATTTTCAAAGGTGGTAATTTACGATGCTACAGGCAACTTGGGTTCAATTGTTTGTGTTGTTGGTTGTATTTGGGGTGTGACAACTTGGTTGTTGTTTTCTTGATAGCCTTTGTTGTTGAAAAGTTATGTAATCAGATTTCCTTCAAAGAAGCAAGATATTGACCCCCATATAAGGCTCTACGCTTGCAAGCATATTGTAATTATTTTTGTTGAATATATTAGTTTGCTACATTGAAAGGCAACTTTTTTTAATCTGGAAAAGTGTCACTTTGTTTTATCCATGCTTCTTTTATTCCCATTCTTTTTCCTAAAGTATTAATCTGTCATTATGTTGCTAAAATTTTCACAAATTTGAGATCTATATTTCTTTCCTCAAGGGTTAATATAAGAATTAAATCTATGTTCCATTTCCATTTTATGGGCATAGTTTGTTTGCACTTGTATCAACCTTTTGTTTAGTAAATTTACAATACTCAAAAGTACATACTGATTATTTTCTAATAGTGTATACTTAAGATAATTTTGATGTATGAAATGTTAAACCTAATTTGTCACACAACAATAGTTGTGTGATAAAAGAAAATTAGCAACTCATTAGAAACACAAACACATGGCCATATTTGGTAGTGGGCATGCTTGAAATAAGGTACATTAAAACAAGCTTCCACCTCGTTGATAGGTTTGAATTGGGCACAAGCATGTAGAGATTTGTTTTTTATATCCTAAGGTATGGCTAAAAGCAAATGTTTATTAAAATTTGTTATATCTTGCTAGTCAATACCTACCTTAAGTAAATGTGCTTCCAAAAATAGAGTTTTTCCAGTCCATCTCTCGTGGATTAAAGACCTTTTCTCATGTTGGCAAACCAAAGATGGCCCGTCTATACCATGAATAATCTTGATGTATCAAATATTATACCTAATTTGTTACATAACAATAACAGATATCTTAACAAACCTGACTCGCTAGGAGTAGAAACACAACCATATTTGGCAATGGTCGTGTTTGAAAATAATACACTAAAACAGGCTTTCTTGTTGTTGACAGGTTAGCAATGGCATGCACAAGTGAGTACAAGATTTTTGAATTCTTGTAACTTATAACCTACAGTGTGGTCAATAGAATATATTTTATTGAGTTGATCATCTTGTTAGTCCAAAATATCTTTGCTACCTCAAGAAATTGTGCTTCCAAAAAGTATATTTTTGCCACTTATACCTTCATGGATCAAAAACCTCTCTAAAAAAAAATCATGTTGCCAAATTAATTTTATTTTGTTGGGCAAGAGGCAGAAGGCCTATAGATATATTAATAATAATAAAATTTACACTAGGTAATAGTTTATATGATCCCAAAAACACCTTTACAATGATAAACTATCTACCAGCCCCTAGTTTACTGCTGAAAATGGACTGAATATACAGAATATTCGGAAACCCACAATAAAAACTTGTTTTTGCGGCCTGAAACTTAGACAGATTTAGGCTTGAAGAAAGAAATACGAACTAAAAACCCTTGCACGACCCGTGGGCTGAATTCTTCCCTGGTACTTCCTGCGCTATGTATTTTCTGAATCTATTGCTTCGGAACTTGGTGCTCCAGAATTTTGGCATCAGCATCAGCATTCTATTTGTCCTTTACATTCTTAATATGTTGCCAAACTAAAATTAATCCATGAATACTAAGAATAATTTTGTTGTATCAAATGATAAGCCTAATTTGTCACACAACAATCATCAAAAACCCTAATGACTTGCTAGAAACATAAACAAATATGACCATATTTAGTCAAAGAGTGCTTGAAAGG
The DNA here is from genome assembly GCA_007258455.2 of Sequoia sempervirens. Taxonomy (NCBI): domain Eukaryota; kingdom Viridiplantae; phylum Streptophyta; class Pinopsida; order Cupressales; family Cupressaceae; genus Sequoia; species Sequoia sempervirens. Next base: position 13,596 of record VDFB02389981.1, read on the forward strand.
AGGTGCACTAGAACAGGCTTGCTTCTTGTTAACAGGTTTGATGTTCTTGCAACATATCTCCTAGGTTTTGGCCAATAGAAAATATTTATTAAAATTTGTCATCATCTCGTCAGTACAGAATGCCTTGTCACCTTTGAGAAAATGTGCTTCAAAATAAATAACTTTGCCACTATTTAACAGTACGTAAGGCATCCAAGGTGGCATGTGTAGTGTAGATGAAAAACATATAACATCTTACCAAATTTAATCATCTATTCTCTCAGAAAACCCTCGAACAATTTCATACAATTCACTAGTCTACTTTTAAATTAGAGTTAGTCCATGTACTTGACATTCAGTTTGAGTTGTTGGAAACAAATGGAAGACCAACCATTTTTGTCATTCTATAACTTATTTAGTATCAAAATAAATTGTAGTGGTTTATGGCCAGAAATTAGTTTACATACTTAGAATGTTACGCTTCTATTGTTTGCAAGCTTTAACAATTGCATACGCTTCTCGGTCACGTGGAACATTTTCTTACAATGTGAAGAAAGTCTCGCCAAGACATGCAGTTGGAAGTTAATGCTTGGTGACAACCAGACTGCCTCAGCTGCTCTGATTTCAATTTAGAAAATGTTTGTGAAGACTGGACCAACTGTATATTCAGACGCATTTATTTTAATTTAGATTGATTATCAAACATCTATCTGCAATGCAAGTGTCGGTACTCAACAAAGCCTACACTTTAATTCCTCTTGTCCTAGTACATGTTTGACTAGATAGCATTGCATTTAGTAACCTAAATCAGAGTCCCGATCGAAAGAGGATTAGTAGGCTAAACCTCCTATAAAGGTTTGGCAGGCCCACGAAGTGGTGAAGCTTAGTTAGCATCTTTGCCCTTGACCGTTTGAAAGTGGTTCTCCAAACACCGTGCTAAAAAATTAGAATATGTCATCCAACAAATAAATCTGTCAAGGAACGTAACATATCTAAAAAAATAGAATATGTCATCCAACAAATAAATCTGTTAAGGATCGTAACATATCACTCCCAATACTGGTAAGTAGTGAGGTATTTTCCACAGCGTGTCAAATTATGGTTGCTATCAGGATTCAACCGTGTAGTTCTCCGAGTCAAAATCATTGACCCATGTTTCATGGGTAGTGGTTCACAAGAACCATCTCTCATGATAATGAATGGTCACTTAACACTCATTGCATCTAGATGATGCTCACAGACCTTGATGCATTTGGATGGCATAACAGACCTTTATATGAACCTTCAATTTTAATGAAATAACAAAGGGTCAAAATGTGCCTAATAACAACTTAATTTGAATTCTACCTTTGATGAAATAATCTGCAAAGATTACGCATGGTACTAAAAATCAGAATAAAGCTATGGTTAAGCATTGTCATTTCAAAGATGACTTCTCAATAGAGCTGCTAAACATGTTTATAAAACTAGTTTATTGAATTCAATTGTCGCTAAAGTATACGCAATAACAAAAATACACAAAATGACCATCCCAACATGCCATGATGGATGGTGATCCAAGATAGAAAGCGGAGTTCCTGAAAGTCTACAAACAATGCGATATGTCGATAGATTCTAAATGTCGTAGTCACTATTAATAGTCTAAGCAAAAAGTCCGTTCAGTTTTACAGATACAGATGAATCTGACGGTGATATTTACTTCAGCATAGCTTTTTTAAGTCCATTCAAATTCTATTTAGATTTTTTCATAAGGCTGAGCCTATTATTACTGATTGAAATTGCATGGTAACTCGGATAATTGGATTTCTAAGTAGCATAATTATCAAAAACTGACAAATACCACAGCAATCTGATTCCATAACTCGACTTCTAAAACATATTAAGAATGGTCAGGGCTTCATTGAAGCCCAAAACATATCAAGAATGGTCAGGGCTCCATAGAACCCCTTGATGTGTGCACCATCTCCCAAATACTCACCCACAAACAATTGCTAGCTT
>VDFB02389983.1:0-25641 GCA_007258455.2 Sequoia sempervirens
AAAACGGAACTATTATTTTTCCTATTTTTTAGAAAACAGAACTATTATTTTTCCTATTTTTTAGAAAACAGAACTATTATTTTTCCTACTTTGAAGAAGATATTTCTAATTTGGTTGACTCAATGCTGCTCGACTAATTTTTCTCCCAAAATTCTTACTTTTTTAGAGATTAGTGATCCATCTGATTAAATTTTGACATTCCATAACCGGAGTATGTTCATCCTTCTGATCAAATGCCTATGTATGGTCTGGTTCATCCTTCTGATCAAATGCCTATGTATGGTCATTTCTGTATATCTAGGCAAACGAATAAATGATTTATTTTCTCCCACGCTATGTTTGGGAACTCCTATGTAGATTTAATGCAAATTATCACATAATCCTATTAAATGTTAAGTCTGAAATTATGGAAGCCACCAAGCATTTGAGTTCTAATAGGATACCTTTTAATAAATAATTATATTTATTTAAAGTTTTAATTATTGTCAATGGATTTTTCAATTTATTTCTATGTAATTTTTTTAAATTTATTATTTTTGTAATATTAAATATTATATGTTTATATGTTTATTTTGTTGTGTTTTAAAATTTTATTATATTTATAATATTTTGAGATGTCCACAGTCAAATGTCTATGTAAATAGATTCGTGAAAAAAAAGATTATATTATATGTTTAAATAATTTTTTATTTTTATTTTTTATAATTATATTATATACTCATTTCGTTTTTTTATATTTTATTTAATAGAAATTAATTTTTTTTAAATTATTTAAGTTTATATTATCTAATCAATAAATATTATTTAGTATAATATAATAAATTTATATTATATTATGCATATTATTAAATAACATAATTATTAGATAAATTTTGTATTTATATAATTATTTTTTTTTTCTTCTAATTATATTATATTATCATTTGAGTTTTCTTTTTGTTTGATATTTATAATATCTTTATAATATTAAAAAATTTAATATATATGTATTTTTATATAAGATAATTGATTTTTATATAATATAATTAAGATAATATTAATATAAATGCATGTAACTATCTTTTATTCCATTAAATTAGAATATAAGCATGCATTATCTTAAAATTTACATTATAATGATTAATATATTATCTATATAATTTTAATAAAAAATAACATTAATTTGACATTTCTAAATGATTATATTAATACTATAATTAACAAAACTAACATTTAATTTTATTCACATTAACAAAACTAACATTTAATTTTATTCACATTAACAAAACTTAAATTTATTTTTATTAAATTTAAAATATTATAATTAAAATACTATAAAGACAAGTACTAGCCACTATGTGGCACTTGTTATTAGTTATAATTACTAATAATAATATATCAATGTTAATACATTAATATTAATATATCAATATTAATAATGAAATAATAATAAATTAATTTTAATAATAGTGTATATTAATACATATATGAATACTATTATAAGTTATAATTAATAATAATAAAATACATCAATAATAATGTATAATATATCATTATTATTGAAGATGGAGGCTAACAGTCGAGAGCGGTATGTGGCGACAAGGGCTTCATCTTTCTGGAAGGGATCCTCAGGGAGAGACTAGCGGACCTAGAGGCAACGGCAACTGCAGTAAGGTGAAGGCTAGCTGTAGCTTTTTCGTTGAGAATGGTCTGAAGAAAATCTGGCAAAATGCTAATAAATTTAAGGAGATTGGCGGAGACTCCCAACAGAGAGGTCAAGATGAAGGGCAACCCAATGTCGTTGCCTCCAGGGGTGATGGACGAAATGAGCCCAAAGCGCCAGATTTAGGAATCACCCAGAAATCAAAGGGTTCTCCCAAGTCGAGCCACAGGGATGAGGGTTGGAACACTGAGCAGAAGATTTCTAGGTGACATGTAGGGGAAACTACAGTGCATGGTGGGAATGGCGTTGAGATGGGCCCTAGAGGGAAGAAAGCCCGCTTGGAACCAAAACACCAGACAATGGGAAGGACACCTGAAGTAGTAAAGGCCAACAAACCGGCAGTCCTCTTACAGGAGGAGCTAGAGGATGAGGTAATGCACAATGTTAAGGTGTTCTCACAGTTAGGATTAATAGGACGCTTCAGGGGTTTTTGGCCTCGGCTGTGTGATTTACATAATGGATTTTTTAGCACTCGGAACCTATTGTGGATGGTTGTGTTCAAATTTACCCAATTGCTAGAGGCTTTTTTATTGTTGTTTTTGAAACTGTGGTTGATAGAAATAAAATTCTATGTGATTATTTTTGGAGCTAGGGAGAGAAATTTTCCCTATCCTTAAAGCCATGGCATTCGGGTTTCAACCCAACATCAAAGACTTTTGACAAAGTACCTCTTTGGGTAAGACTCCCAAACTTCCCCCTCCATTTTTGGTTTGAATCTTGCTTAGAGGCGATAGGAAACTCTTTAGGGGATTTTTTGATGATTGATGAGGGTTCTTCAAATCTTTTGCATTCCACCTATGCCCGGATTTTGGTGGAGATGGAAGTATCGAAGGCACTCCCAGATGAGGTCTCAATTAAAACCTCCAAGGGCTGTTGGGTATAGCCTTTGGATTATGAAGGGGTACCATTTCGATGCAGGAGATGCTTCCAGACTAGACATATTGTTGCACAATGTGCAAAACCCAGATGGTCCAAACTAGCTACTTGATGGCAGGATGTATCACAAAGACATTAGACGGTGGAGAAATAGAGTGGGAGAAAGGAAGAGCAAGACAAAAATAGTTCTCAAGCGATGGGAATTTTTGAACTACCACAGACAAATAGGGATTCATTTTAGTCGGGGGGGTTGAGGCATGCCGAGGTACCCAGCACGAACAGTGTTGAGATAGGGAGAGCAAAGGAAGGTGTGGCAAAGCAAAAATTTTATGGTGCTAAAACTCCAGAATGCAGGGAGAAAATAGGCTTGGCGAAGAGGCAGGAAAATGGGGAGACTATTGGAGAGGTAGGAAGTCTGAATGGGCAAGTTAGGGTTGAAGAACTTGATGAGTCATGGACACAACATGTTGTTCCTGAGGTAGGGCAGATGGAGGAGGCAAAGATGGATGATGGGGGGTTGCAGTGAAGGGAAATTCTTTGGGTTGGCAGAAAGAGGCTGCAAAGGTGGAGGATGGCTGGCAAGTCGTCAAGGGGAGGAAAGATAAGAAGCTCAAAAAGAAAAGTTTCGCTATGGTCCTCTAGTCTCAAACCAAGGGAAGACCAAGGTGTGTTGTAAAGGTGTAGACTTGTTTAAAGGTCATCTTTCAGGGTCTTGGGATTTAATTGTTTCTTTGTGGTCTCTGTTGTGTTGGATGGGAGTCTAGGGGTTGTAACTGCTTCTGGCTAGAGCCAGGAAAATCTGACGTAATTTTATTTTAAATTTAATAGCAAAAAAAACCTCTATTACCGACCAAAAAAAAATATAATAATGTATAATATATCAATATTTATATTTGTAGCTATAATTATAAAAAAGTGCCACGAAGTGGCTAGTACTTGTCTTTATAGTATTTTAATTATAGTATTTTAGATTTAATAAAAATAAATGCAAGTTTTGATAATGTGAATAAAATTAAATGTTAATTTTGTTAATTATAGTAATAACATAATCATTTAAAAATGTTATGTTAATTATATTTTTTATTAAAATTATGTAAATAATATATTAATCATTATAATTTAAATTATAGGATAATGCATGCCTATATTCTTGTTTAATGGAATAAAAGATAGTTACATACATTTATATAATATTAATAATTATTAATCTCATCTTTATTATAGTATATAAAAATTTGTTATCTTATATAAAAATAATTATACATTAACATTTTAAATATAAGAAAGATATTATAAATATCAAACAAAATAAAAAAATAAAAAAAATGATAGTATAATATAATTAGTAAAAAAATGATAATTATATAAATATAAAATTTATCTAATAATTATGTTATATAATTATATACATAATATAATATAAATTTATTATATTATATTTTACGCGGAAGGCATATCCTATTTGAAGTTTGAAGTGGGCGAAGCTAACTTTTTACATCAATGCCGTAAAACTCGGCAGAGAGGGCTTCCGACCATGTAACTGATCTTCACGGTTCATTTTGGTCACTGGTTTCGGTTTCACCTACTCCGTCATCACTGTTATTTGAAATGCGCCAAGCTGATTTCTACTATCCACGATGTGCAATGTAGGAAAAGGGATGGGAGACAGCGAGACTGATCTCATTCATCCATACAAATATTGACCAAAAGAGACATGGATTCGGTGAAGCGTAGCTGGCAGGCAAAATGCGAAGATCAAGGTTACAGTCGGTGGGAACGAAGCCTTTCACTTCGTACAGGCCCAAAAGGCTATATAGGCTCTGCTGTGATGGAGTAAAGAGGGGAAAAAGTGCTTGTTAATGCTATGGAAATGAACACTTTTAGTTGTGAAAGCTGGCGAAAGCATTCCTCTAGATGCCCTTGTGCTATCTGGTACAAGTTTTGTACATAAGAGTAGTTTGATAGGTGAATCCGTGCTTTCCATCCGCACCAGCGTGAGGATGCGGTGAATTCTTTGCCGTACGAGGCAGAGGCGCAAGTGAAGGATCTCGTTTATGGCTACATCAACACCATTTCCCTTCTGCACCAAAAGGTTAGGCAGCTGCAGTCTGAGTTCCAATCCATTCGCTCTAAGCTCTCTAGATACATTAATGCGGGGTTTGCAATCTCTCCAATGTCTACCCCGTCGTCCCCGAGTGTAGGAATAGGAATAGGATTGGGGGGAACTTCAAGAGATCAAATTTTCAGGGATTATAGTATCATGGAGCTGCCTATTTCAAGGGATCGTCATATGCTGCGAGCCAATTTCGAGAAGTTCGAGATTGCTAGGATACATACCGAACCTACCTACGATACAAAGAAGTGGATAAGGCGGTGTGGGCCAGCACAACGAATCTTGCAAGAAAACTGTTTGACAGAATGCCTCAAAGAAATATATCCTCATGAAATGCTTTGATTGCAAGATATTCACAAATGGATTAGTTGAAAAGGCGTTAGAAACTTTCAAGCAATTGCAATTGGCAGGTGTAAAGCCAGACTCTACAACCTTTGCCAGCATCCTCGCAGTCCATGCCAAATGGGAGCTTTGGAACAAGGTATGGACACCATCAAAGCAGGATAGTGGAATTTTGTCAGATGTTGTAGGTGCAACTGTGTTGATAGACATGTATGCAAAATTTAGAAGCATAGACAAGGCACGTGAAGTGTTTGACAAGGTGTCTCAAAGTGATGTGGTCTCGTGAACTAAGATGATTGCAGGATATCCACAAAATGGATTTGTTGAGAAGGCTTTAGAAATTTCCAAGCAAATGCATTTGTCAGGTTTAAAGCCAAATTTCGCAAACTTTGCTAGCATCCTCCCTGTTCATGCCAAAATGGGAGCTTTGGAACAGTATGGACATCCATCGAAGAATAAGGGATAGAGGAACTTTGTCAGATATTATAGTCGCAACTGCTACAGTAGACATGGATGCAAAAAGTGGAAGCACTAACAAGGCACGTGAACTGTTTGACAGAATACCTGAAAAAGATGTCATCTCATGGACAACAATGATTGCAGGATATATACAAAATGGATTTGTTGAAAAGGCTTTAGAAACTTTCAAGAAAAATGCAATTGGCAGGTGTAAAGCCAAATTCCACAACCTTCGCATGTACCCTCTCTGCCTGTATGCAAAATGTGCAAGCATAGAAAAGGCATGTGAACTGTTTGACAGAATGCCTCAAAGAGAGGTTATCTCATGGAATGCGATGATCGCAAGATAAGCACAAAATGGATTTTTTTACAAAGCTTTAGAAACTTTGAAGAAAATGCAATTGGAAGGTGTAAATCCAAACTACAAAACTTTTTCCAGCATTCTCCCTGTCTGTGCCAAAACAAGAGCATTGGAACAGGGTATGGACATCCATCAAAGCATAAAGAATAGAGGAATTTTATCAGATGTTGTAGTTGCAACTGCCCTCGTGGACATGTATGCATAATGTGGAAGAGGCATGTGAACTGTTTGATAAAATACCCCAAATAGATGCCACCTCATGGAATGCAATGATTGCAGGATATGCACAACATGGATTTTGCAAGGATGCTCTCAAAACCTTTGAATTAATTAAACACTTTGGAACATATCCTGACATTGTAATCTTTGCTTGTGTTCTATATGCATGCAGCCATGCAGGTTTAGTGGATGAGGGTTGTACAGACTTCAATCACATGAATAATCTTTATTTCACTACATCTACAGTTGATCATTATGTTTGCATGGTTGACCTTCTTGCCTGGGCTGACTATCTTGAAGACACTATACACTTTATCATTAAGATTTTAGTTTTACCTGTGGTGGGTGTATGGATGTGTTTTTTTGCATGCCTGTAGATGGCATATGAATATAGGCTTAGGAGTATTTACAGCAACAATGCTTTTTTAATTGAGTTAGCATGGAGTCTGCTCCAACAACAACATCCCTTCAACAGGAAAATCTGCCCATTATATTGGTGAAAAATGATATGGGATTTATGCCCTAAACATAAGAGCTCTTGTTGCCCTCCTTGTTGAGACCGACCACTTTAATGTCTGTTTTTTGCACCCCAATTCATATGTATTAATTTTCCAAATTCATTTTGCATTCACTCAATTTTAAATTAAAATAAAAGTTCTATTTTCTGTCATTTTTCTTTTTTGGATGTTTGAATATCTTCTTGAATTTGGCTTTTTTATGTTCAAATTTCCTTTTACTTGTATTCACTTTCTTTTTTCTTAAGGATTAGAAACACAATATAAATCTTGTGACTTCGTAATTCATTTATATTGATTCAATTGTTGGTGTGCTATGTGGTTTGAATAATTTACGATAACATTTGATAGTTAACCTAATCAAAATTGCAAACATTTAAACTGTGTATCAATATTGACAGACCTAACAAGGGGGCATTATAATGACAAAATAGCAATGCCAAACAAAATGGACCCATGCATGTTGATATCAATGATAAAAGAGCTTGATTATTTTCCTAATCCAAAGGTTATATTTCAATCCTGTTAAGATCTTTGTAAATGGATGTATATCACTTATCCATTGAGACTTTCATTGCACAAATGTACCCTAAATTGACCACCCACACCTCTTCGGCGTACCCATTGCACACCAAGGTGCAATTGCTAGTAAATAATATTTATTGATTAGATAATATAAATTTAAAATTTTTTTTAAAGAAAATCTATATTAAATAAAATGAAATGATTATATAATATAATTTATAAGAAAGAATTAAATAATAATTATTTAAACATAAAATTTATATAATAGTTTTGTTAAATAACAATATGTATAACATAACCTATTTGTGTTCATGAATCTATCTAAAAAGATATTTGAATACAGTATTCTATGAATATACATAAAAATTTAAAACACCACAAAATAAACATATAAACATATAATATTTAATATTACAAAAATAATAAATTTAAAAATAAAATAAAAATAAATCAAAAAAAATCATTGACAATAATTAAAAAATTTAAATAAATACTTTTATTTATTTATTAAAATGTATCCTAATAGAACTCAAGTGCTTGGTGGCTTCCATATTTTCAGACTTAAACATTAAATAAGATTATGAGGTATAATTTATATTAAATTTGGGTTTTTACCTTTAATCAAGTGTTCTTGACAGACTTAACTCCTGGTTGACAAGTGGAGTACTGATTCAACCACCACATTGGTCAAAGCCATTAATTACATTAATATTAATCAACGTAGGGAAAACACAGTGAAAATGTCCAACTCAACATATTCAAAATCATTTCGACAAAAGTGATACTCCTAAAACCATCTGATAAAAAACCATTTGATTCATTGTATTTACTAAACTAAAATGTAACTAATCCTATCTACAACATGGAATTACTTCAAGGGCATGTGAGATATTGAGTCCTTGGATAGCCAAGGAATAAGAAGTTAGTTGGAGATTTGAGATTTCAAAGGGAGATGCTCAGTAAATGTAGGATGTCCTTATATTTTAATTTTGTACAACACCTTTGAATGAGCATTTGCACTCCACAGAAAAGCACATCAATGGTGACCTATTAAAATATTATCATACAAGGTACAAACGAAGAGAGATTTATAAGTACAATTTTATTTAGGAAAATGCCTTTCTACATATAGAATTACCCAAGCAAATTCAAAAATATCTTTTTAAAAATAGGCAAAATAATAATTCAGTTTTTTGAAAAATAGGTAAGATAATAGTTCAGTTTTTTGAAAAATAGGAAAATTAATAGTTCACTTTCACTTTTCCTGAAATCCATCAATAACACACAAAACATTTTAGGCAATCGTAATCACAATAAATAATTTTTATAATTTATAAAATTAAATATTTTACAAATTCACTTTATAAATTTTTTTTTTTTTTAAATTATTGTTTTTTATTGGTTGAAAGGTAACTTATTAATAAGTAGTTAACTAAGGAAAAGAAAAATTCATTGCAATAATAATAATAATACATCAAACTCATTGGAATATTAATACCTATATGAATACTATTACAAGTTATAATTAATAAAAATAATAATAAAATACATCAATATTAATATATCAATATTTATATTTATAGCTATAATTATAAATAATAATGTATTAATATTAATATATTATTATTAATAATGAAATATTAATAAATTAATTTTAATAATAATGTATATTAATACGTATATGAATACTATTATAAGATAATTAATAATAATAATAAAATACATCAATATTAATAAATTAATACATGTATGAATACTATTTATATATTAATATATCTTTTATTTTTTATTTAGATATATACAAAATGAATATTACAAATATTTTTTATTTACTATATTTAATTATTATTTATTAAAAAAAAATCTTTAGAACCCAAAACAAACCCCGAACCAGTACCAAGACCGGTTAACTTAGGAAAATAGCTATTACTAAAATGATTTTTTTATTGGTCAAGTTTCTATTTGGGGAATTTTTTATTACCTCCCTACTTGTATAATCTCTTGCTTATAACTACCTTCCAAGGCAAAAATCATGAACCGTATGCATATACCTATTTGGATATTTCGGTGTATGGAATATGATGGGATATCATTAACCGTATGCATATAGGATGGAATCATAGAAATCTGTGTCTTTCGGTGTTTGGAATATAATTGGGAGATAAAAAGATCCTAAAGTTGGGGGAGAGCACATAGCACAACATATTACCAAATATATAGTTCGAACAAAAAATTTAAATAAGTCCTCTGTAGGGTGAGAAATTTTATTTACAAAATCCTACTAAAGGTGATTTCTGCATTATAGAGGACACTGACAGTTCGCATGGTGGACGTAAAATCAACCATATCTTAGGATCAGCATCGGTCACTACTTACTAATTTTGTGGAACTGAAAAGGACTTGTATAGTCGAGTCATTTGTCTCTATTCTGCTTTACAAAACTACTCTGCTTCCGGGACTGTTAAGTAACCTGTAATGTCTAGTGGGATATAGCTTGTTGGTAAAAACAGTCGCAGAATTCTTGGGCCTCCTTTTGAAAACTGTTAGTTGTCAGATATAAGAGATCTTTCAACGGGCAGAACTAAACATTGATATCACTGTCAAAGCAGAGTCTCTTGCAACTTCATACAATCACACTCATTCGGAGCTCTAGTTATGGATGCAAAACAGTGGTTAAAGAGTTCTAGATAAGAGAAACAAAGTAACCGCATATTTCTTTGGTAATTGCTTTTCAGATAGAGACATCCTACAAACTTGCTACAAGATCCAACTCAGTATTTGACCTCAAGACGCAATAATAAGTACTCTGACATAGCTTTCCAACAGTACTAACACCTATTGGAAGTTAACGATCACTTTTTCCTGGCAGCGTGTTAGCCCTCAGAGAACTGCGACCACATCCTACTATCTGAATTCAGATTGCAATATTTGCATTTTGATTTTTCCCTGAGCAATTTCACTTTCTAGCAAGTCCAATTTGTCTCATGCTTTATTCCTTCTTCATAACCACCTTCTGAATGAAGCAATAAAGTTGCCTGACCCAAATTAGAAGGCTAAGACCACCTTTGTCAATCCTTCAGTGTAAAAGGGCAATATTAATGAGAATTTACTCTCGCACTAAAATAAGTACCATGAGGAAATGGATCAAGAGATTCCAGGTAAACGCAATAAGAAATCTAGAGATCCACAAAATTAGTGTCTGCCTTGACAATGACCAAAAAAATACACATACGATATAAGTGAAACAGATACCCAACGACTAAAGCAACAACTATTTGGCAATTGGTGTCTTATGTAAAAATACAATTTCCAACAGTAAAAAGTTTGAAGTATTGTTAGGCTATAGCCAAGCTCCACAACATCGTCATTCATAAATATGGTAAATTAAGAATGAGTATTTTATTACCAAATAGTGTTTAAATTACTTATGCTAGAACTATACAATTTATTGTGAAGGCAGAAACTAATATCATTTTATTCAGATTGTTACTGAAATAGTCAACAATGTCCATAAATCCCCCAATTGTTTGAACTTCCAGTTACTATACATCCAATAAATAGAAATACTGAATTCTTAATACATTAGAATAAGTCATACACTCTCCCACAGGCAGTCCCCATTTACGAAGTAATTTAGAATACAAAGCAAAAAACAGGAACAAGTCATGGCCTACTGGTAGCTCCCATTTTGTATATTGAAGGTTTTGGTGGTTGACGAAGCAACTGCTCAAGGGTAAGAGGGTCACTTACTGGAGGATTGCACATAAAGTTTTGACAAAGATAAGCTAGTGCCTTGTCCTCAGGATTCTTCTGTGCAATCGAATAAACCATTGGATTGCGGGCTTGCCAGAATTCACTGTCCTCCTTATATCTTGGATCAATTTGAATGATCTGCAAAAATAAATTGAAAAGGTGTATATTAGATACCAAAGGAGAAACTCCACCCCAAAGTATATAAAAGATTCAAATGCTTTCCTTGTGACCACAAGCATGAAGCTATTGTAGTCCTGCAGCTTTACTACCTAAGCTATAAAACAAAACCAATATATTAAGAACAAGAATTCCTGCAACTGAGATTCATACTGTTTTGTCTGGGTCGTAGGGTGCATGGCATGCCACCACAAGAGATTCAAAGTTTGGAGTTGACTTAGGGCCAACAATCACCACTTGTTGCCGGCAGGGAGCAGCTAACAAATCTGCTGCACAACACATCAAGGGAACTGCCATGGCTTGATCTTTTATTCTTGTTTCAAATACAGCCTGCCAAATTCAACTATAAATAAACAACCCCTTTCAACCAAAATCAAAATCCTTTCGAAGAAGCAACCTCTTTAAAAGGTAACTAGATTTATCCCCCTCCAAATTTAATATAGTTACTAAACACCTATGACGACAATGGAAATGGTTGAATAGAGTTTATGAAGGAAAATAGTATGTACTTAGAAATATAGAATTTGTTCATATACACAACAAAGGAATATGACAAACGATATCAATTCGTTGTTTGCTAAGATGATGAAAATATGCAGTTCATGAAAGAAACAACACCACAATAACCAATGGCTCGTGAAGATCTGTGCACTCGACATATTTAATAGTGTTTTCTATGTGTACACTCAAGCAATGGCCCACCAGATAATATTCTAAATTGTTTGTTTATCAGCTCCACAATCAGGACCTATAAATAATTTATGGTATTCAAATCAGTTTGCTGTTTAATAACTTATTTTTAGTTGTTAGTTGTTAGTTGATATGGTGAGACATTTTTGCAGCTTGAACTTTCTATTGAATATCAAGGACATCATCTACACACTTTTCTAGAAAGTTGACCCGACAAAGTTCATAACTCAACTGCCTTTGAAGTAAATATTACATCAGCATGATGATGCGAAAGGGAACTTGGATTTGATCAAATGAGCACTCAACCTACCAAACTTTTGTGATTGATAAAACACCTTCAGCAATTGATGAAACAGTTGTACTCTAATAATACTGGTGGTCTCAGACTCCATAAGAAATATCAAATGCAGAAAAACCAATTGGCAGAATGAGCAAGATGAACTCAATCTTGCCTTTACACTGGAGAAAACTGCTCACTAAAATCCAGAGTTTCTTCAAGTTTCTGGAATGGCAGGGTCACAGGGATGTGGATGTTGGCAAATGATCAGCACTCCCCTCGGGATTCGTGACATGGCCTAACCACCTCACGTGGATCCATTAACTCTGGGGGTTGTATCGGACATTGATAGGTCGAACTTTTGGTGCAATGGCAACCATGGGGCCAACAATTAGTATCAGAGCCAAAAGGTGCCAAGTTCGAATCCCCTCAGCTTGTGTTGAGGGGGAGATTGTTGACAAATAGTCAAAGTACCCTCGGGATTTGTGACATGGACTAACCACCTCCTATGGATCCGTTAACTCTGGCAATTGTATCGGGCATTAACAATTCGACCTTTTGGTGCAACGGCAACTGTGGGGCCAACAATGGGGATGGATTTCTAGGTGCAGCCAAAATATTCCAAAATTTTGGGGATGGTGGGAAGATGGCTATAAATATTAATATATAATAAAATATATAAATTTAAAGTTATTTTATATATTACACAATTTGTAATGTTGCATGCAATGTGTAAAAATTCAAATTGCACATATAAATTTGTCACCTAGTAGATCTTCCATGGTGGTTAATTTGCTGTTAGAAAACTAATTACAGGGATTCCTAAAAATTGTATTGATAATGTTGATCCCTTTCAATGCCTATAAACACTGAAACTATTCATTTATTAAATATTGGGGCATTCAAGACTAGAGGTAGTTTCCACACTAATCTAATGAAAATTAGAGTAAAGAAGGACAAAAAGATGCAAAGAAAAAATATCATTTTTGTAATTAATATGAATTACTGAAGATTAAAGTCTCTAATATCAATTAAAATAAAATTAAGGTTTGATTCTTGCTGGCATAAAATAAAATTGTAATGTCCCCTTTTTAGTTCTTGTCCTTTCTGAGACCGTTAGCCTATTTTGGAGTCTCGTAGGCTATTCGGAGGCAACTTTTAGGGTTTCATATTTTCTTGGAGGTATCATGGCAATTTTTCAAGAGCTCTTTGGAGGACTTTGCCAATATGTTTTTTGGGTATTTCTGGGTTTTCAACGAACTTTGATGGGCAGTCACTGCTATTTTTAGCAGTGTCCATTTTTAGACTTGCTATTTTTATTAAGTTGCGACGACTACTCGGAAGGTTTGCAACTTAAGTTTATGTTTTATTATTGAGTTGCTTTTTGACCCCCACGCCTAGGTTGAGCAACTAAAATTGCTTTTAGAAAGCAGTCATTGAAGTTGGATGCCAAGTTGAGAAATTTGTGCATTTTTAAAAGGAATTATTTACAAGACAAAGTTGGACGCCTAAGTCTTGGTCAAAAGACTTTTTATGAATATTTTATTATCCCATGAAGTTGGCGTCCCATTTTGGAGGGAATTTGTAATTCAAACTTCTAGGTCTTGAGCTTATAAATATGCCTCTCTTCCTCTCATTTTCGTTATGTTATGATAATGAAGTGTTGCCAAATTGGCAATAGAACTCTTGGGCTTTGAGGACGATACCCCTCCAAACTTACTTCAGTTTCGAGTTTGTGAGACAACTCCTAGCTAAACAGTGGTTGTAGCTTCACTCAAAGGTTGCAGCAGTGCGGACAATGGTGATGGCTTCCTTTTTGCTTTACGTTCTTGTTGAGTTTGATGTTTTGTAGCTTTTTGGTGTGGGTGTGTGATAGTTTTCAGTTTGGAGATCATTTTGGAGTGTTTTTATCAGTTTTCATGTTGCTAGTTTATGTATAGCTGATTCATGTTTTTGCTCATACTAAACTAAAGAGTTGAGATAATTTTGTGGGTATGTTTATGAGGCTTCCTAACACTTGGGCGACCCCTTGCACAAATTTTGGTGACTTTTAGCAAAGAATTAGATTTTAGAGGTGAGGTCGACCTTCCTAGGGAGGTCATACCATTGTTGGAGGTGCCTTGGGATCCATGCATGAGATATATTGTTTGATTTAGGGTGTTTTGTAGCTTGAGATTGGATGCCTAGGTCTGCTTTATCCTTAGCAACATATTTGAGGTCATTCTGATGACTACTTGGAGAGATATGAGCATTTGAAGGGGTGTTGGTTGGTGTTTTAGGTTCGTTGTCCAAGAAAAATCAGACTGCTTTTACAGTATATCAGACCTGATATATGATTATATCCATTGTTCTCTCATGTTACATGATGCCTTATAATTGTTGTGTTGCACGGATTGATATCTGATACTTGGGCAATCATATTGTCATATTTATCTCTTGTTATATTGTACTGGACTCATATTGTAATGTTGTTATGGTAGTACCATTCAGCTCTTTACTTTCAGTTGTTTTGGATACTTACCCCACTACATAAGTGGTTGCTCCCTCTGAAAAGTGGTTGAGCCCTTTGCTTATCGTACTTCACTCTTGCTAAATAAGTGGTCAAGTTTTCCTTATTGCATTTCTTGTAGCCTGCTAAAAAGTGGAACTGGCTGGCTTTGCCGCCAAGTGGTTTATTTTCCCTATTGGCTGGCTTGCCGCCAATAGCTTTACTTGTTTACTTTCCAACATTGTTATAACTTTTTACTACTCACTCCACTAAATAAGTGGTAGAATAGAAGATTTTAATTGTTAGCCAACCACCGTCTGCTCTCACCTTGCCCACACTGGGATTTGGGTGATCAAAAAATGGGAGGTATCATTTTAGTTAGCATTGTTAAATTCAGATCCCC
This sequence comes from Sequoia sempervirens, assembly GCA_007258455.2. Lineage (NCBI taxonomy): Eukaryota > Viridiplantae > Streptophyta > Pinopsida > Cupressales > Cupressaceae > Sequoia > Sequoia sempervirens. Next base: position 14,901 of record VDFB02389983.1, read on the forward strand.
TTACGCTGTATGCTCTCACCTTGCCCTCTCTGGGATCTAGGTGATTAGAAAGTGAAGGGTTGCTTCCAATTGTCTATCATTGTTTTTGGCTAACACTAATGGGTGCAAGTTGTGAGGTTTTTTGGAAAAAAAATAAGGGTGGTATTTTACAAAAACTCTTTTGAAAGAAGCATCATCTAAATTCATGGAAAGAAAAAGAAATCAATAGGAAAAATCAGCTCATTAAAATGATATGATGCTGTACAAATCCATTCATTACCCCCTCTAGTGGCCAACCAATTCCATAATGAATACCAAGTTGCTAGGGCTGCTGCCACTGCAATAAATGGCAGCAGCATAATTTCACCAAGGTTATTGAATTCAAACGTTTGTTGCAGCTTTGGCTTCATCCTCAACCCTCAAGCCGTGGCTCCCCAAGCAATGCCCACACTTCTGCCACTCACCATTATTAGCCCCTAGCATTTTGTTACTTCATCAGCACTACTCCACTATTTCACATTGGGAGCCAATCAACCCGGAGCACATTTCGCCTGCTAAACTGAGTTACCCCACCACAATTATTATCAGCACTACTATTGTCAATGTGGAGGGCATTAGATATTTCAATCTGTTAAATGCAGACAGCCCCAAGAAGCTTCTTGGGGAACTCATCCTCCACATGTGCCTCCAGTTTTAATGCCATGTACATCAATACAAAGGTCACAACATCAAGGACGCCTTGGCATCCCCCTAGGGTCTGTTTTGACTAATTCACCTAAGCCCATTGCAAATGGGGACCCTAGTAGTTTTCCTTTTAGGGTTTTGTCGTTGCATCTCAGTCTCGTCTGGTCTTTGTTTGGGGGTTTGGGGTTTGAGTTTTGAATGGTCACTCGAGTCAAGTGAAGGAATTTGAGCCTGGATCATTGTGCAAACATCATCATAGTGCTTAGGAGGCCCGAGGGACGAAGATCGACTGTCATTTCGGTCAATTTTGACATCTCTTACTTTTTGGGGATTGCCCCTCCCGACCCCCTATTTTTTAGGGACTTTATTTTTGGCATTTTTGGCCTATTCTAGACTTCCTATTTTTTAGGGGCTATTTTTAGAAAGTTGCTATTTTGGGAAAAGTTTCTATTTTTGTCAGGGTTCCTATATTTGGAAAGTGCCCGACTTTCAAAAATCCACTCAGAAGTTCCAAAAAATCAATGGAAATCACAGAAAATCAGTTTAAAAAATTTGTGAAATTCATGATGAAAATCAGAAAAATGTTGGAAATCTGGAAAAATCAGTCAAGAAATCACAGAAAAATGGTGAAAAATCTGGAAAATTCATGGAGAAATCTGAGAAAATCATGGCAAATTTGCCTAAGTATGAAGGCAAGAATTCATGGAGGCATGGAAAGAAGACTGAAATTCATAACCAGCAGGGAAGGAAAAGCAAAGTTAATGGCTAAGCTTCAGCCAAGTTCGCCATGGAGATCAAAAGCAATAGCATAGACACACATGACAAGTCCATGGCTAATGGCAGCAATGTGTCAAGTCCATGTATAGTGAAAGAATATAGCATGAACAACATGAGGTAAGTCCGCCTTGCCTGCATGGCATGGAGAGGTAAGCAAGAATCTGCCCAGCAAAAGGAACATGAAATGGCATGATGATGAGTAAAGTCCGCCTTGCTTGGAATGGCAGTAAAAGATGAAGTCCACCCTTAGAGAAGAAACATGAATGGCTTGACATGAGGGTGAAGTCCTAAGCTCCAAAGGGAATGGCTTGAGGGTAGGCAAAATAATACATAGCAATATAAGATAGCAAGAACATAAAGCAAAGTCCACCCCAAAGAAGATGGCATGGGCTAAAGGCGATCCATGGCATATGAGAAGAATGGAATAAGCATATGCCAAGTCCCGCTCAAGATGGCACAACATGATGGAAGAATCCGCCCATGACATTAAGTCAAAATGGCTCAACACTTAGACAAGTCCGCCCCATGCCTTGGCAAAATGAAAGGATGACTAGCAAGTCCGCCATGTGGAAAGTGAACTAGATTGAACATGGGCTAAGTGAAAATTGAATGGCAAAACTATAGGCTAAGTCCACCTTGGAATAAAATGCATGGTTGGACAATGAATGAAGTCCGCCATACCAAGAAGAAGTAAGAAAAAATAAAATTTTTGCCTAAGTTTGGACAATGGAATATTAAAAGATATGCTTGGCACCTTGAGAAATTTGCCATACTTAGAGAAAATAAAGAATTTTTCCTAAGTCTAAGCATTCACATGTCTAAAAAATTCGCCTGAGACTTAGGAAGATGAAAAAATTATGGCAAAATGAAATTGGAAGGAAGAAAAATTTGCCTAAGGCAAAGTCAAGAAAAATTTAAATGAAAATCAAATTTGCCTTAGATAAAAAATAAATGCCATAAAATAAAGTGGTTGAAAATGACACATGAAAATAATTATTTTAATTATTTTAATTTTTATTTTTTCAACACCCCAAAGAGATAAACTTTGAAAAATCAAAATTGGAAAAAGACAAAAAGGACTTCACTGAACTAGCGCCTGATTTGGAAACTTTCCCGGAGACTGTCGTTGAAGATAAAAATTGCCATTCAGAAGCTGAGTGCAAGCCAAGTTGAGACTTGATTTAATGGAAACAATTGAAATTTGCTAAATGAGTCGAACTTCTCATCTTTATAATTGAATTTGCTTCTCATTTTTCAATCATTCGATTTTCGAAAGAAAAGTGGTGAGAAGAAATTTTGGTTAAGGCAAGAGAGTTGAGAAAGTTTGAAGCAAAGTGAAGGAAGCAAATTCATACCAGCCAGCATTGTGATCACGATCATTTCATTTTTTCCAGAGAGCCATGCAAATTTATTTTCTTTACTTCATTTTGGCGTGAAAACTTCGCTAATTCTTTCATTTCCAGCATAATTTTTCACGAAGTTTGATTTGTCAATTAGCTGGAATATTTTTCGAGTAATTTAAATTTTAAAATTTTAAATATTCTCTTTGTATCTTCTTGCTGATTTATTTTCAAGAGAATAAAAATGAAGTTTGCCAGCAAGGGTGCACAACTGCAGTCAAAGATCAAATCCAAATGGGAGAACATTGTGGACACCAACCTTGGCCATGTTGACTTCGATGATTTCAAGAAAAGAATGTACGGAAGTGATGGATGTTTGCCTACGCCAATTGCAAGAAGGATGATGCGCAATGGTATTGTTCATGCAGCTGGATTTCCGCCAGCAAAAGAGTGTCTAGCTCATGGTGGAGTGTGCATTGCATTATAATGCACAGGAAAGACAGATAGAAGCACCTGATGGAAGAGTACTGGCATATTTGACCGAGCCAGCCATACAAGAAACCTTTGGAATTCCAACTTACAATTGGACTTCTTATCGAACCAAAGATGATGCACTTAAGCTTTACCAAGATCAGCAAGACCTTTGTGCATCAAATATAAACAAGTCCTGGTTGCTGAAGCCCAGACCTACTGCCAAAAAGATGTCGAAGAAGTTGGCCAGAACAGATTTCAAAGAAGAATATGGAGACATCGTCTTGCTGCTAAATAGAATGGTAGGCAATCCTCAGGGTGCGCCTTTTGAAACTTGGATGCATTATTTCGTTGATGAGATAATTTCTGGGGTGAAGATGTTTAACTGGTCTAGAATGATCAGTGATAGTCTCCATGAGCAGTTGGTCAACCTGGAGAAAACCAAGACCTTCCATATGAGTTCTTATGTCGTATATCTACTTGCAAGGACTTACAAATATACTGGCCTGGTTTGCAAAGGTGTAGTTGGCAACGGCGAAGGACAATTCAAATCCTACAATTGCTATCCGCAGTTGCAGCTGAAGGAGAAGTCACACTTCAGACGAGCACATGACGCCTTTCTTATGTATATCACTCGACTTCTCCAAGGCAGAGCACATCAGAGACTCACCCGTGAGGCCAAAAGTCTGATTGGCAGATATGGATCCTGGTTCATCCAGTTTCCCAAATTTACTTACATCAGGATTCAGGGATTTATAGGACGCCTGTACAGACTGCCCATTTACCCTACCAACAAAATGGTTTTGTTGGAAGTTCTAAGGCAATTGGAGACATATCAGAATATCCAAAGGCCAAAACAGAAAGCAGCTGTCACTTTTCCGTTCTTCATCGACAATATGGAAGAATCATGTCCATCAGCATAGGTAGCAGAGAGTGCTCGACTAGAAATGCAAAAATACTCGTTCATATCCTACAAGCCCAGGAATGACTTTGATCCACTCCATCGCATTGGAACTGTGGACGGAGAGAAATATAAGCACAAGATAGACTTAAGAAGATTTTTGGGCCAATGCGGCTGATGAATATGATGTGAGGAAAAGACTGTGGTCAAGATTGCCGATGAATATGATAAGGGCGACTGAACTCTTCCAAGTACCTGATCAGCTGGATGATGATGGAGTATATGTGCAGCCGGGCTTCAATGAAAGGGAGCCACTTCCTCCTGTAAGGTGGTCTGAGCTTGAGCTGGGTGACCTAGCAACATTCATGCGGCCTATATTCAAATATTCCCAATGGTGGATAGACCAGCAAGTACAAGTTCTACGGCGGAGAAATGTACAGTTCACATATGAATTGATGGGTGATACAGAGTCTTGTTCCTCAAATGCCTGTGCATCTCGTGGAGATGGACCAACGGATGCTGCCAACTTGAAAAAGAGGAAAGAGATTGATGACTCTGCAAAGTAGAACAAGAAGAAAATAGTGGATGAAGGACCCTCTCAAAAGAAGCACAAATCCAGGCCCCTTCATTCGGCTACGTCCAGAAATATAGATGAAATATTAGCCATGGAAGAAGAGTCTTGGGAGCAAGTCAAAATTCCTTCTCCAGTTAGAGATGTGGAGCCAATGCAATCGGAAGATGATGATCAAAATTTCTCCTGATAACTGACTGATTCAGGAATGATCATCCCAGAGACCGACGCCCAGATCAGATAGACAGAGATGGAATTGAACAGTCAACCATCCCAGATTGGCTGAAAGAGAGACTGAAAATGAAGGCACCAGTAGAGGTACCAGAAGAGGATGACACAGTAGACTTCTTGGCTAGGCTAGAGCAAACTGCCACAAGAAAGCAAGCCAAGAAATTTTCTGCCATACAAAGAGATGAGGCTAGTAATCGCACAGTGTAGATAGCAGTGCCTACAGTTGATAAATTCCGAGATGAGATTGCCCCGAACGAATATGCCATCACAACTATTGATATGGGTCTGACAACAAAAGGGCAAGAAGTTGAGGACTTGGATAATTCTGTTGCCACCATCAAGTCTAGGTTGGAGAGGGAAGTGGAAAAGAAAAGAGAGTATAAAAGAGAGATTGAGCGTCTAAAAGAGTATATCCAACATTTAGCCAGGCCACTCAATCAAGGTGACCAATCAGCACCTCCACTTCCAAACTCTTCACAGGAACTGGTTGGAAATTTTGAAGAGGAGTTGACTACAACGAGAGAAGCTAAAGACTGGATGGTTGGAAAGAAAGATGAGGCGATGGCATTCGCGGAGAAGCTGGCATATGTGTATGAGCAAACTTCCTTTCTACTATCACAGGTTACAGACTTAGCGGAAGCATGGGATGGCCTCCAAGATATTCAGAGTAAAATTATCCCAGGTCTTCGAGAGTTAAAGGGCATCCCGAAGTAGAGGTTGATTGATGATAGGATTATTGAAGCTGGACCTGCATATGATTTCAGCGGCTGGTATTACGCACTGATTTCACGAGGAGAAGTCTTGGAAAGGATAAAGCAAGATGGCGCCAAAATTGAAGAGCAGGCAAAGGAGATTCGAAGTAAAATTTATCAAATGGCTGTAGATATGCTTGATCGAGATATTGTTCGAAAGAAACACTTGCAGCAAGAAAATTTAAAAGAACAAGTTCAAAGAATTTTCTCCACCACCTTTGGGCCAATCATGAAGGAAAATTTTACCAAGGCATTCAGCTTCATGACCGTTAGAGATGCTTTCTTGCTGCATGAATCAAAATGGACGATCACCTTTGCAGAATGTGCTAAAAGTTTGGACTTGCTTGAATACAAAGTCAATGTGCTGCTAGACATTGCCATGGAAGAAGTCAGCCTGATCGTGTCCAGGTTCACCGAACGTAATGCTTTGCGAGTGGATAAGGATGCAACTCCCAGTGCCTGAAGTTCTCTCTAGTTAACTGATTGATGTTTTGGAAACCCTAATTAGGGTTTAGTTATGTTGAATCTGGGCCATTCATCTCATTGTGATCTTGGCCATTCATTGTAATTTGGGAATTCTATATAAACCCCCCCCCCCCTCTCTCTCATTTCATTAGTAGATATCAGGAGATCAATAAGGAGAATTAGAGATTAGAGAATTCATTAGAGATTAGAAGAGATTGTAGAGAATAAGAGAGAGAGTTTTATGAGATTGTTGCAAAAGACTATCTTGATAATAAAGTTCATAATGCATGAGGTGCTTTGAATCCTTTCATTGTCAAATGGTTGCATGGTTACATATTTCTCTTCCTCATCTAGTAGATTTGAATTAGAATTTCATTTAAATGTATGTTAAGAGAATGATAGATTGATAACAAGGGCGAAATAAACTAGCTCATGCTCATGGATCTTTCTATCCACCGCGAAAGACCGGTTTATCGCAGATGCTCAAATATTTCACCTGGCCATTGTCTATTGATGGTATTGTTCGTGGTGAAGAAATTTTAAGCGCAAATCCCGGAAGATTGCACTTGCTTTGTGTAGTTGTCATTTAGCGTGGCGAAACAAAGTATTGTTTATTTGGTTTCACTCAATCCTTGCCGTCTCTTGATTTCGTAGGAATAGCATAGGATTTCTAAACCCTTACTCTTTTTTCACTTTTTTTTATCTAAAGTCAGAAAATTCCAAAATGATATTGCATTCGCGTCTTTGCTTTTCTGAGTAACCTACAAAAGTAAATCCCTATTGTGCCCCCAGCAAATCACATCAACCACGGGGTAGCTTCTATCCACACTTTAACCAAAAGATTGAATTGTCAGATGATCTTTCTTGCAGTCTTAGCATACGAGGTAGTTTTTCAAGAGGGGATATATCGTCTTTGACACTTTATTCTAGAATGTTTGTTGTGTCATAAAACATGCATCAACAGGCCCTCGCCCATAAAAGAAAAACAAGTTTAAATTACAAAATTGATCACATTGCTCAAAAGCTAGCAAGAAGCGAAAGAGCAAAGGGAAACCATAGAGAAATTTACTACTTTGAACCAACAAAAGTTTCATTGTCTAACAAAAAGTCTTATCCAACTAACTTATAACTCCTTATAAGGATAGATATGTTGCATTAGATACTAGGCTGTTGATTGTAACCATATTTGGATACGGGTAAGAGCCCTTTAGGCTCAAGCTAGGCCCCTCCTCTTTCCCCTTTTGGAAAGAGGGGCCTCAATGGTCCATTGGGAACCCATTTCCATATATTCCTTGGCTTTTGAGCATAAGAATTTTGCTTTAGACTTCTTGTTACATTGTTTTTTGGTGGAGGAAGGGTGCTTCCCTAGAATTAGAAGGGGGGCCCTCATATCAATGTTTAGGGAGCCCAAGTTTGGAGGATCCCTTGACACTATCTCCACATCCTCCAACACATCTTCCTCAAGAAGGAGCTTGACAACATTTTCCTCAATAAATGTTTCCATGGTGGCCTGTTTTCCCCATCCCATTTCTTCCTTGAATTTTACAAATTTTGACTTGGTACCACATTCTCTTCTTGTGTCACAATTAGCTTTAATTTTGTTACTCTTAATTTGGGAGATTTTTAAAATTTCACTAGTCAAGACATCATCTTCAAAATTATTGAAATCCAAGGACTTTGTTTGAAAATCCCCAACATCATCCTAATGAGAGACATTTCCCAACATTAGTTTGGAAGATTTGAGGAGCCACTATTGTTCTTACTTCTGGAGCCTTCCCATAGGAACCCTTTTCTTGGTCAACCATGAGTTGGCCATGGATTCTTCAAGTGAAATCAAGATTTGATTTTCCTAATTTGGGAGTTGAACAAATTTTATAGAGTGAGTCTTGGGAGCATCATAGTTTTTTCTTAGATGACCCAACTAGTAGCATTGGAAACACTAGAGTGGAAGCACTTCATAGTTTATGTATTGAGTCCAATGGCCAAGAGAAGAGCTGATTAGAATGCCAATGCAGATAGATTTAGAGATAGTGATCATTGCACACACTCAAACAAAATTTCCTTGCAAGTTAGCATAAGTTGAGTCCATTTTAATGAATTTTCCCAATTGCTCCATTAGAAGCTTTAGCAAACTTGCATTAACTAGCATGCAATCTATGCAATAACCACCTCAAAGGGATTAAAAAAGGTTGCGAAGAGCACATGAGGATGCCATGCTTTCCACAAAACCATTGGCGCTTTGCCCAAAATGAATCTTGGTTTGCTTCATAATGAAAATTCACAACAAAAACATTATTGGATAGGATAATTACAAAGGGGTCAATAAAGAGGGACCATGAGGCCTCAATCCACCTATAGATCTTTGTTAATGATGGTTTCGTACCCATCACACAACAAATGACAATGATGTTTTAGATCATCAGTAGTTGATTCAATTTGCTTCTTTGAGTGGCATATCTCTAGTGAGGATTGGGAAGAGGTCACAAATATAACCTCGGGCCTCTGCCTTCCCTATGAAAACAAAACAAAAAAACATTTGTCTATTACGTTAGTTGTTTTAATTGGCCTATTGGGAACAAGCACATCGAATTTCCATTGAATTGCATGGTAGGAATAGGGTTGGGAGGAGGTGTAGCCACAAGTATTGTGGTGAGAGGAGTCTCAAAAAGGGCATCTTCTAGTAAGATTGCACCCTGCAATTGTCCTTGAAAGAGTGGTAGGGGTTTATTGTGTTTTTGTAGATTAGGTATATTGCCCTAGCCTCAGACCCACCTCTTAATCCAAAATCATCGGCGCCAATGCTACCAATGGGCATCAATTGTGCGAGATCTAAGCCTTTGTCCCCACTTGATTTTGCCCTCGCATTCTTGTGGATAGGCACCAAAAAGCCTTTGTGCAAAGGGGGGATCCTGGCTGTGGTAGTCTTTCTTGTGATTTTCCCTTTTGCACTTGTTTCTTTGTCATTGTTCTTTGTGTTTACATTTTTACTCTTCTTTTTCGCAATTTCACTCTCTTTCATTTTTGCTTCTCTTATTTTTTGCATTTTCACTCTCTTTCGTTTTTGCTTCTTTTCTTTTTCTCATCTGTTTAATAAGTTTGTTATTATTAAGTTTTGTATCACTTATTATTAATTTTATTTTTATATGTATTTAGTATTTTTTTTACTAGTATTTTAAATTTAATAATTTTAATATTTATTATTAATTAAATTATAATATTTAGGTATAAAATATTAAAAATATTTTACTATAATAAATATATATATATATATAAGCTTATACGTGTGTGTGATCGACAATAATATATATGATTGTTGTATCCATATTAAGGGGTCTTGAAAAATAGGCATATCCATATTTGTATCCGTGTCCATGCAACTTTGATAAAAGATGACCATACAAAGTCTAACAATGGAGTCTTGGTCAATAGTACAATTTACTCAAGATGTTGAAGATTTCATTGCCCTTGATGCAAAATGTTGTACAACAATACAACTTAATATAAATTTCAGCTTCTTTTATTCATTTTGTTTACATTTGATAAATTGCAACTTCTTTTATTGCTTTTTATGATTAATTTTTCAAATATAAACCTCTATACATTATTTCATTGCATCCACTTGCCATCCCCAAAACTTGGAAAAAAAATTGATCCCCAAAACCCATCCTTGTTTGCCACCATCCTTAAAACTCAGAAAAGCTCTATTATTTTTTGTAGTCTTGTGGAAACTTGTGTGAGAGAAAAGATATGTTTCTACAATCTTATTTGTAATTCTTAAATTTTGGGATAGGTACATTGTGGTATCATAACTTATGCACACAGGGGTACACCATGTGAGTTAAGGACCCAATTGCTTAATTAAGATAAAGAAGGCTTGATTGCCACTTAATTGTAGTATTTCGTAGGGACACGTCCTTGGGTGTCTAGGTGATGGCCCTAATGTCTTGGATGCCCTGTCGACTTGGGGACTTGGAGGGGATGTCCCTTTTTTTCTGGATTGGACAGATTGCTCTATTGGGTGCATAAAAATTAAAAAAAGGTATTCTTTTAAATAAAACAATGCTAAAACCCTAAAAAGATAAAAGGGGGACGTTTGTCATTATGAATTTAGCACAATGCATTTACTTCATAAAATTTTAGCTGCTTTTGGTTAGTTTAAGTTATTTAAATAGCCACCCCCCCCAATCCCCCTCTGGTACCCAAAATTCAGCAAAGTTTGTGCCGTCCTTGGAATGGCGTCTCGACGTCCTAGAAACTCGGATAGACACTGCTTAATTGTGATTTGAACAACTAATGGGTTTTTTTCATTTTTCCCATCCTACATAAATAGGGTTTCTCCCAATCTTGTCTTGCACATCAGGCACACTATTTTTTTATAACTTGTTTGCATGTGTAGTAAGAAGTTCAGCTTGCTCTATGGTGTCAAATTTTCAGAAGTCTTAGAAAAGTGCTAATAGGCTTAGCTCTGAACTAACAGATGCTTACAACAAATGAAATTCTTTTCCCGACAAAGCGACCGGGTCATATCCCTGGTATGTTGTAAACTGCGCCTGTTTGTTTTGTTATTCTT
>VDFB02389984.1:0-18713 GCA_007258455.2 Sequoia sempervirens
GTTTAAATGCTAAGGAAATGATGCAAAGGAAAGGGACAAGGAATGATGCCCAAACGATCAGATTTTCCCAAGCTAATCTCGAGGTAATTTTATAGCATGTCTTATATAATTATAAGTTGTTTCTTACAAATCAACTCTAGAGTTGGAGGGGGTTGTTTTAGTGTGATGAAGGATAAAAGGCATATCATTATTTTAAATGATGAGTGCATTAAAGCTTACATATTCAAAGCTTTATGGAGTAATAAATGGGAGTTCCACCTAATGACTAAAATGATCTTGTTAGGCTATCACTTTATCACTCCTTTCCTCGATGACATTTTTAATAAAAAATATTTTATGATTTTACATGGCGAGCCTCACATCTAATCTGCATATTATATCGATCTTGCATTTAATATTTAGCTCATTTGGAGTACTAAGAGCTTCATCATTAAGACAAGTGAAGTGATTTCTAGAAATCTAGTTTAAAGGGTCTGGCTCATTCCTCGACAGACATTTTATCTCACCATTTAAATATAAAATTTCCAAATTAAGATTCAATTAAATTCCTCTTTTGTTGGATATCTAATGCTCTAGTGTGGTTGTTGTGTATCAAAATTCCCTGTGAAGGAGGTGGAAGGGACATGGACTTAATATTGGTGGACCATTATCTTGTGTGCCTCTCTAACAAAATATTGAACTTTGGAAGTTGTTCAATGAAGCTGGAATGATGCCCTTCTTTCAAGCCATGAAAGGTTTCAATGATGACCTAAACCTTCCATCAAAGTTTTTTAACTCATGGAGGGAGGGTAAGATATCGATTGGTAGTATTAGCTCTAAGGTAACCCAAAACTTATTGCAAAGGAGACATGTCTGCAATGTAAGGGTATAAATGTTGTGAAGGTGAGCAAGGGGAACTACCAGTGCTTCATTGATAGTTTCCTTGGTGAAGATGAGAAGTTGAATCATTTCCAAAATAGATATGACAGAGAGAAATTTCTAGCTCCCTATGGTCTAGTAAGTGTTCATATCATGAAATACTTCACTCTCGAAGATAAATATACTATTTTTCATGGCTATCACTTTCCTTTCCTTAATCATATTAGGTGGAAGGAAAAAATCAATATCCTCTTCTTTATGCTTTCCTCCCTACATCAATATAGAGCCAAAGGAGCCTCCCCTCTACTGCTTTACGGCCTAATTTAAAGACTATAATTATTATTTTGTCCTAACGCCTCTACCATGTTCGATGAACAATATTAAACCTCTACAAATTAAGCCCTTGAAGGAAAATCTATATTTCCTTCAACTTAACCCTAACCCTAGAAAGAAGCCAAAATCTATTACTTAGCATAGTGTTGTTTCTCAAAACCCCATCACAAAGGAAAAATAGTCTACCCCTCCCTCTTGAAAAAGGAAATCCCTGGGAAAAACCCACTTACTCAAAATAAAAATGTTTGGTGCTTGATAAAAAAAATGACAACTAAGAAAGTCACATCGATTTAAATACTAGATGAGGGTGAAGAGGACTAGTTGGATGACTTGAGCACTGGTAAAGGTGAGAGAAGGTTGACCAAATTATCCAATGTGGTGAAGCATAAAAAAATTTAGAACATTAAAGGGAAGAATCTTTCCTTCAAAGAAGAGGACAATGGGTCTTTGGATGAAGAGTACTTCCCTAGACTGAAGGAGGAGGACATCGACACTAGCAAAAAATATATAGAAGTGGTGATTGGTAATGAATCTAATGATGACAATATAGGTGTGGAAGAGGAGGTAGAGGAAAAAAGCAAGCAAAAAGCTCAGAAAAGGATAATGATAGGAATGAAATGACTATTTTCATGGAGGAAGGAGAGAAAGATACAGACCCAAAACATGAGGAAGATAATGTTAAGGCTATGGTGAGCTTGAAGGAGGAGGATCTGGGAAGTGATACACTCCAATATTATAAGAATCATATTGATAACCTATAGGGGAGGGTTTCTACACTTGATAGTGTTTTGAACTACATGATTTATATCACTCATGGGATCATGAACAAGGCCATATTTGGAACGATTTTTGAAAAAGCTACAGTCAGAAAAATCAAACGTAGGAAGGAGGATAAACAAGATGTTGAAGCCCCAAAGGAGGATATTATGGGTGAAGCTAAGGATACTTGGAAGAATGACTTGGAGTTTCTCAAGCAAGAATGGAACCTGATTAATAGTCATAAGGAATAGTTTCCTTTTGGTAGTTTTTTTTTATATTTTTTGATTCTCTAGGCCCTACATGCCTATCTTTTTGTGGCCTACATGTCATTTTCATTTTATTCCTCAATGATTGTTTCTCTTGTTGTTGTGTGTTGTTTCCTAGTAGGCATGTAGGCCTATGTCTCTATTTGAACTAGGGCCCTAGTGGCCTTATTTTTTGTTTCTATTTTTTTGGGATCAGGGCCCTTACCTTGCTTTTTTAATTGAAAACAATTATGACTATTCCTATAAAATAAATGGATTATACCATCTCAATTCAAAGTATTTTGTGTTTGACTATCCAAATATAAATCCCAAATAATTATCATGGGTTTCCAATTTGTTTACTCCCTCATAGTCCTCAAACTATTTTTGTTACAATCATAGATTAAATAATATATTGTAAACATAAATAATAGTTTATATTAAAACCCATGTCATACCAAAGTGTCAAAAATTCTCTCACTTTAGTTGTTAGTATACAAAAACTAAAATATCAATTCAATAATGAGAAACAACCAATACCAACTATGTGACATTTGAATCAAAAGAATTGTAACTACAAATATTACTAAATTATGACAGTTTCATCTTATACATTGGCCCTAGTCGAATATATGCTATTTCTATAAAAATATTAGGATAAGATGGAGATAAAAATAAGCACAAGTGAACAATGTCAAATTTTATATTTAGTTGACCCAATGTACAAATGAGGAAGCCTTGCATATATAGGAAAGGCATAGGCAATCCACCTATCATGTGGATTGACAAGTGCCCATGATGTGGCACAAATGAGTAGACAAGTGTCCTATAGGTGTCAACCTATGGATCACTAAGAATATGCAAACCAACAACCTATTTGACTAAGTCATCAAGCTTGATGCCAAGTGTTGAGTGACCTTTTAGGTGAGATGGAAATTCTTCCAACCTCAAAAAGGTATGTACATAAGGTTTACCAAATAATTTGGTAACCTCTAGAGGCCTAAAGGTTGCACATTCAGTTAGACAAGATGTTATCTAACCTATCAACCTAAGTACACTTAAATATAGTGAATAGATAAATTATTTACTCTAACACCCTCCCCCTTAAGTGATACTTGTGGAGATCACAAAAGTGCAAATAGATAGAAATGGGTCCCGATTACGAGTCCATGTTAGGTACCCATGTACAAATCATTCTCTCACAAATGGAGAAAAAAAGAGAAAACCCAATGGGAACAAAACTCATCTCCAAAAAAAGAAAGAGAAGGATTTGAAACCTTCTAAAAAGATGTATAATGATAGGAACATCATGATGAAGAATTTTGAACAGGAGCAGAGGCTTTTTGATGCTTTCCAACAAAGCTCACGGCCTGAACGCGCCACCCTGAATCTTCAGCTTTCCATGCCTGTCATCGACCTTCCCATGCCAAGCTGAATCTTCAACTTTCCACACTTCTCATGCGGCCTTAACCGAGAAGAGATTCAGAGAAGACATTGGCACGGTGTAGCCTGGATGGAGTGACTCAAATCGCGGCACGTAGCTCGCAAGTGCAAATCACGACCTCTGCAGATGAAGCCCACGCCTCAACAGAACAAACCCGCGCCTCTGCTCGTTGAAGCCTGTACACTAATCTGTAGTCTCCAGATTTAAATTGCCACGAATTAGGAATGCGTTGGTTGCCAGAGAAATACTCTGTGGTGGATTCAAATTACACGGTGAAATAGGATTCAAATCACCTGCCAAGTGACTAAACGCCAACGCAAATACAGATTCAACATGGGCGGGCCAAAGAAAGAGGCCTTGCCAACGTGCCTACAAATTGTGCCCAGTGGATGAGAAATCACGGCCTGTGGATGATCACAGCCTGAAAATTTTGCCTCACGTCCTCCAAATTGGGGCTCAAACCCTTGATTTCTTCCCACTGTGAGTAGATGTGCAAGTGACTCCAAGCGGCACCTAAAATTGCTTTTAGAAATGCCTAACCATCTTCTTGCAATTGTTAACACACAGCAATGGAATCCAACAAAATACAATTTCGTTCATCTTTGCCTTTGAAAATATCTTCCCTTAAGCTCTGATATCATATAAGAAATTAGGAGATCATGGATATAAAAAATAAGTACAAGCGAACAATGTCAAATATTGTATTTAGTGGATCTGAATGTACAAATGCAGAAGGCTTGTATATATAGGAAAGGAAGAGGCAATCCACCTATCATGTGGATTGACAAGTGCCTCGTGATGTGGCACAAATGAGTAGACAAGTGTTCTATAGGTGTCAACCTATGGATCACTAGGAATATGCAAACCAACAACCAATTTAACCAAGTCATCAACCTTGATGCCAAGTGTTGAGTGACCTTTGAAGTGAGATGGAAAGTCTTCCAACCTCAAAAAGGTATGTACATGAGGTTTATCAAGTAATCTGGTAACCTCTAGAGGCCTAAAGGTTGCACATTCACTTAGACAAGATGTTGTCTAACCTCATCAACTTAAGTACACTTAAATATAGGGAATAGATAAATTATTCACTCTAACAATTTCTTTTTTATTTAAATATCCATATATATTAGATTGTAAATCAATTAGATTACAGTCACAATAACATTATTTTAACATTTAATTTATCTTTATCTAATTATTTGTCAATTAATTTATTACTTATGAAATTGTAAATTAATTATAAAGTATGTTTGTATCATACAGTAATAGCTAAAATACAACTTAAGTTTAATATTTGCAATTTTTACTGTTCAACAACTCCACAACAAACTTGCATCTCAAAAAAATTCCACACAAGTCTCATTCCTATACACATACTACATAAAAGCAAGTACTATATTTTAAAATAAAAATTGGCCTGGCAGGCATTTCGTGAACACTTCTGAAGAGGCAACACTGAATCATAAACAAGACTGTGGTTCATGGCCGGGGTAGAAGAGAAGGATTACAATAAAAGATAGTAAGGAAAACTACAAATAAAGTAAATTTCCAATCTGTGAGAGAATAATCATTGAATCCCTGACTTATTCCATGAATAAGAGGGAAAAATGACTAAAGATTATCAGTACCATCTTGCTGTGGTTGCACCACCTTTGAAAAGAACATGACTGGAGCTCTTCTACTGAATACACTTCCACAAGAGATTACATATCCACACGAAGCTTAATACAGCATGGCTTATTACAACACTTGAAAAATATGGAATGAAAATATTGAGGGAGTATAGGTCTGATCAGTAATAACTAGTTTGGATTGAATGATTTATAGTGAGATTTCGGTTTAAATAGTATATATTCTAAGTTCTGATTTGTTTAAAGGATTTATCTGAAATCATATTAATAGATAGATTCTACTGCGTGATTAAATCACACTAATAGATTCTACTGCAAAAGTTTGTCTGATTTCCGATGAACCACCTAAACAAATCTATGTCCACTATTCCAAACCTACACCCCGTCCCT
Organism: Sequoia sempervirens; assembly: GCA_007258455.2. Lineage (NCBI taxonomy): Eukaryota > Viridiplantae > Streptophyta > Pinopsida > Cupressales > Cupressaceae > Sequoia > Sequoia sempervirens. The sequence goes on from VDFB02389984.1 coordinate 5,661, forward strand.
ATATTGGAATAAAACTATATATATGCATGTTGAGAGAGCATTAATACAATGGAATATAATGGTAGTAAGATCATTGGAATCTGCTGTGGGTTGATATTCTAGTCATACTTCATACTGTTGTTCAGTAGTGTTAAAGAGCCTGCGCAAGCCAAAGCTTATTACACATGCAATCCATCCTCCCAACAACACTCTTAAACTCCCTTTCAGTATAGAAGAGCAAGCAAAGTAGGCTCCAATGGCGCCAATCAAGATGAGAACCAAGCTGGAAAACCCAGCCAGCAAGCCAACTCGAGCTATGTAGTGAGTAGCAAAAACCGCAGAGATTAAAGGGAAAAGTGCTCCTACAGAAAAAGCAAGGGCCGGTGCGCAGGCCGCCTCAATAGGGTCTGGAAGGCTAATTATAAATGTCGCATGTTCGAATCCCTTGAGGGACGTGTTCTCTCTCTTGAGGTTTGCCAGTTCCACGTCGTGCTGTATTTTCACAGAAATGAATTCGCCAATGGCCATGCTGCACGCCCCCGCCGCCACAGCTGCAAGCCCCGACTCCAGCATGGATTTTACGCCCGATTTTCCTGCGCCCGTGCCGATCATCAGCCACGCTGTGCTCACAACTCCCTCATTCACTCCCAGCACAGCTGCGCGAAGCCATTGCCCTCTCTGCAGATAATCTTTATTTTTCTTTCGGACAGATTTTGGGGAAGAAGGCATGGCAGCGACAAAACTGGAATTTTTAGGGATTGGTTTTGGAGAAGAACCAGAAGGCATGGCAATGGCAATGTTTGAATTTTGAGGCTCTGAAATTGGCGATGCCTCTATGATCCCGCCTCCTGATTCTTTCATCATTCTCTTCAATTCCATTGTCTCCAACTGAAAAATAGACGGACTGGTTACTCTGTTCTCCATTTTTTTGCTTCAAATCTCAGATATGGAGACAATTTTACAGTTGCAGCTCCTTATACAGATTTCCAGTAGAGCTCCTTATATAGACTTAAAATAAGATGATTGTTTACCATTTCTATGTATGCATGAGGTGTGAGTGGACTGGAAAGGTGTAATCTTCCAGAAGATTCCTGTGACAGACAATAATTTAAAGGAACAACTTTCCATATGAAAAGAATATGCGATCATGCTCAGCTGTAGTTCAATGAATCTTTTCAGTCAGAAATAAAATAAATACATTCTGTCACTGTTCCCACGTAATTTTTAGTCTCCTTGGATTTTTTAATCTCATGGCGTGGGAGATGTTTCAGTCAATTTTAACAAAGAAGAGCAACTTAGTGACGGTTTTATTGCCCAAGAACAGAAAATAGCTTCCTCAAGAAAGCCATTGCAGGTGATTACCTTTGTCTTATTCAAATTTGACTATCTACTATTCAAAAAATTTAGGAATCCTCATTTTTTAAATTAATATTTTTTAGTTTTAAAAATATATTTTTTAAAAGAGTTAATGGTTCTCCATTATTCTATAATTTTTTAATTTTAAAAAACTATAAAAGAACAGACAAAATAATATATTGAGCCACTTGACACATTATTATCGTTCTATTTGTAGTTTTTCAATTATATTTATTTCTGTCTTTTTGTTTGATACGCAGATCAAGTAGTACAACCTTTGAGACAGTTATAAAAGATTGCGTGTATATAAAAGATTGCCTATTTGCTATATCTTCTTTTGAGATAGTTATATTTTAATATAAAAAATTAAAGTATCTTGTCTAATGTATTTTGATAATACTCAAACATATAAAACAAAGAACAAGTCACCTCATATATTAACACATGTTGTCTTAAATTTTTGACTAATAAATTTTATTTTTATATTGAGGACATAAACTACGATTTAAAAGTTTGGTAGGATCTTGTAAAAATTTGTAGATATTTTGGTGGGAGTATCTCAATGTAATTATATATCTATAATGATATATTTTTTATTAAGTTTGGTTGGATTTTTATTTATTAGTTTTGTCTAGTTATTGTAATCAGTTTTTCAACTCATTGTTAATTAATTAGTTATTAATAAGTTGGTTTTTAATCAATTAAAAATTAGAATTTTATGTTTTTAAATATAATTTAACTTTTTTAAAGTGAATATGTTAAATATTTAACTTTAAAAATTGTAAAAGTTATTTCTTTTGAACATAATTGACTAAGAAGTTTGGGGTGTTAGGGAAACAAGTTTTTTTTTCACACTATTAAAATAAAACTTAAATTAAAGTAAATTAGCATATAAATTATGGTTAGAACTATACAAAAATTGAAATAAATTAAAAAAATATTACTATCCAAAATTTTATTCATCTAATATCTTTATTTCAAATCTTATTGGTAGATTTATTTTTTTGTAATGTCACTCTACAATTCTTTATTGTTAGGGTTAGGATTACACCCATAGTTATGGATAGTGTGACAACTATAGTTAGAGTTAGAGATAGGTCTAGGATTAGGATAATGGTTTAGAATTTATTATTATGGTCAGGGTTAGGATTAGAGTTAGGATGTGAGTTAGGGTTAGGGTTAGGTCATACAAAGGACTAATTAACAATACTAAAACACTATAATTAACAAAACTTACATTTATTTTTATTCACATTAATAAAACTTACATTTATTTTTTTCAACTCTAGAAAACGATAATTACAATACTATAAAGGAAAGTACTAGCCACTATGTAGCACTTGTTTATATTTATTTAGTGTATATTTATCATTTATTTTTTATCATATTATATTTGTATTTCATATCAATATATTTATTTCGTGTTTCACATTATCATTTGATTATCCAAGTTCATTTTTGTATTTCTCATAATTGATATCATTGAAAGTAAATGCCATATTTATTTTAATTCAAATTTCCAACTTTCCTACTCTTTTCTTTTAGTGATTATGAGTTGACCTAACAAATGTTTGTGTGACATGTTATATATTAGTATTTAAAGATATTTAATGTGTCATTAATGGATATAAAAAAATCATATAAGATTACCTACAAAAGGAAATCATCAAAGAAAACTTAAATTTTCTACAAGACAAAGAATCAAATCTACATCATATTCATATAGGCTTCCTACATAGTTGTATATGTTGTCCCTTAATCTTTTCTCAAAGTCATAAAGTCAATCGATATAAGGGTTTTACCTAGGAGAACTTGGCTCAAATGATCTAGCAAATTGCTTTAAATATTTATAGACATAGCAATTTTTGCAAGACTATGAAATGTCAAAGAACAAAGAAAATAGATTTTTTTTTATTGGAAATGGCAGCATAGCTATGAATTATATTAATTTGCAAAAAAACTGTCATTACATTTCTTACCCCATACATTCAAAATGGTGTATAGCCATTAGTTGGCTGATAATAGAGAAAGAAAAATTTAAGAGCATGTATTTACACCAGACAAAAACCTACCCCACAATTCCCTTATAGATCATCATAAAACCTCCCAAATCCAACTAGGTTGGAAAACACATTGCACCATTCCATTCCAACTACCGCATCCAACCCCAACCATCTGCTCGGAAACTTGTGACCGGCAGATTCCCAATGCCTATGGCGCTACAGAGCCTCACCTTGTAAATCTAGTATGAAGGGTTGTCAATCTACTTCCACACCTAGGTCAAACATCTGTTCCACATCATCTGGCCAAGGAAAGCCAACACCGAGCATGGCTATAGCTACTGTATCAATGTCTCCCACCATAATGGAGCCCTTAAACACCAATCATAGTAAAAGCATACATCTTTCCTTAGGTAAGTTTAGATCCAATAGTGATGCCAAAAACCTGGAAGAAATGTCTGAGTTTTCCCTCATGTGATTCTTGGAGATGCAATATTCCCTTCCAAGCACCATTTTCATTGCCTCTATGCACAAAATGTCCTTATTGCAACATATACTCTTCATTCACTTATCCAAAATTGCGCCATGGAAAGTAGCCTCCTTCTTCGAGCTTGACAATTTCACCAGGGTATCCATTTTGCTGCCTTTAGTTTCCTCTGGATGCATAATAAATAGAGACAAAGACAGACTCTGCATTAAATGTTGGCCACCAACTTCACTCCACATCATCCTTTTGAGCATAAACCAGAGTGTATGTTTTAAAAATTTCATTAGTTCACACAAAATTTTAACATTCCAAAAGCCTTAGTCTCGAGGAAAATGAATGAATGTACTTCTTGCAATTCAGGAAATGTGTCTAGATATCCTAGCATTTCATAACATATCTTGGGAGAATCCAAATCCATTCAATTTCATACGCTCGAATTGCCTCCATCTCCACAAGCCTCTCTAGGAGATGAGCTCATCACATCTTATTGAGCTACCATCGTACAATCTGTGGGAGGAATTAATAGGTTGCTTTCTCTCATGCCAAGTGTGTAGGCCCATGAGCCAAATCTAGCCATCCTTGTATAGACATTGTACTCTCCTCGACACATGATCCAACTAGTTACTCTTCACCAACACTTGTGTTGGCCAGGGCATCAACTTCTCTGTTTCCTTCCTTGTATGTGTGGTTCATCAAAAGGCCTTCGAAGGATTTCATCAGCTCTGTTGCTTTAGCTAGGTGTGCCCTAAGCTTCCAATTTTGGGTGTTTTCACATCTTAAAGCATTGATGACCAAGGCAGAGTCACCCTCAATTTTAATCTTTTCTAGTCCTAGCTCTTTACATAGGTAGAGACCATGATTCAGTGCCTGAAACTTTGCTTCATTATTTATGCATTCGGGAAGACGCTTTGATGAGGAGATTATTGTATTACCTTGATCATCCTGAACAATGCACCTAGCTCCTCAAGGGCCTGGGTTTCCCTTTGAAGCCCCATCAAAGTTTAGCTTAAACCATCCATGAGCATGTCACTTCTAGACAATGGATGCCCAATCCTTCGCTACCTCCTTTCCCCTTTTACCGACCCAAGGTGGGATCCGTAGAGAGAGCCATGCTGCTCTGAGCCTTGCATCCCACTATGAGAAGAATTTATTTTTTCCTTGACTGAGGGCCAGTTTAGCATTCAGGGATTCGATTAAACTTGCCTCAATTTTACTAATCAGAGAAGTCAATCCCATCTTCTTGTCCTGGAAAATTCTTTTGTTCATTTCCTTCCAAATCTCCCACACCAAAATTGAAGGACTGAGAATCCAAATATCTCCATATACTGAGTTCTTCTTTAGAGATGGCCAAGAGAGAAACCAAGTAAGCAGGTTTGTGTGCAAAGCACCAACCCATCCTAATCTTGTGCATAGCCTACAAAACTCTTGGGAAAAGTGGCAACCAAGTAGAATATGGCTTGATGTTTCTTCTACATCCTCATAGAGAATGCATCTAGAGGGACCTTGAAATCCTAAACGGAAATTTTTTTTTCCCATAAGGATTTTGTTTTGAATAGCAGCCCAAGCAAAAGTTCCTACTTTGGAAAGACATGCACTACTCCAACATAGATGCAAAGGCATGCTACAAATTGTTCTCCCTTTCTCCTCATAAAGCTTTTTGTAACCATCCTTTACATTATAACTACCAGAATTTGCTCCAACCCAAATTAGGGTATCACTGCCAGAGCACAGTGATAGAACTCTATTTCTTAGGGCGTCTGAGAGTGCCTAAACTTCCCTAGGAGGAAGATTAAGATTAGTGAAGTATCTCCATTTCCAATACAATACTGGGTCACTCAAGTCTTTGAGGATGTAATCCTTGACTTTGTCTCCCCATAGCTCATTTAATGCTTGTTTCAATCGACCTCCATCAAATATGATATCCAGGCTTGGGTAGCTAGCCCAAGAATCCTCCCAAAATAATGCTTTGCTTCTATCCAAGATATCCCAAGATAGATAATTACAGATTAGGGGATGGCATTTTTTCATAAAGTTCCAAATTTGGGATCTAGATGGAGGATTCATGACTATGAAGATATCCCCATTATTTCCTTTCTCAATGTACTTGTTATGTAGAATTATTTCCCATTTTCTCTAAGATTTGATATGCATTCTCCAAACCAACTTAGCTCCCAAGGCCACGTTTTGGATTTCTATGTTCTTAAAACCCAAGCCTCCATCCTCCTTAGTTCTGAAAAGTTTCTCCCAAGATATTAGAACCAATTTCTTTTTCTCCTCATTCTCGTGCCAGAAGAAGTGTCTCAGGATTTTGGTGAGTTTGTCTACACACCCACTTGGAATGCAGAGGACAAACATAAGATATATTAGGAGGGAAAAAATAATTGACTTGATCAATGTAATTTGACCTGCCCATGAAAGCCATCTAGCTTTCCAAGAATGCACCTTTGAACTTGTTTTGAGATTAAGGGGATCCCAGAATCTAGTTGTTCATACTCTTTTAGCAAGAGGGATGCCTAAGTAGGTGAATGGGAGCTTTCCTTTTTTAAATCCAAAACCCTCAATATCTCTTGTTCCTTCTGGGGTGCGGTATTGAAGAAGAAGACTTCAGATTTCCTTTTATTGACCACTTGACCAGAGGCTATGGCATATTGACTAAGTATTGAATGGAGAAACAAGGCTTCCTTTCTCTTTTTTGACCCCAGAAGAGAGGTGTCATTGGTGAACTGTTGATGAGATACAGCTTGTACTCCACTTGTCACTTGTACTCCTTTTGACTGAGATAAGGTGATGCCCTAAGAGATTGCTTTGCCTAGAGCTTCATCCATCACAATGTATAGGAATGGGGATATACGGTCCCCTTTCCTTAATCCCCCGAAAACCTCAAAAGAGCCTTCAGCTAAACCATTGACCAAGACAAAGAATCTAGGGGTAGAGATGCAATAATAGGCCCAATTGATCCATCTCCTAGAAAATCCAAATGCTTCCAGGACTTTCATTAGAAATCTCCAATCCACTGTGTCATAGGCCTTCCTTATGTTGAGTTTAATAATCATCCCAGCTTGTTTGTTTTGTTGCAATGAGTGGATTGCTTCTTGGACAATTATTATGCCATCCATTATGGCCCTACCTGGGATGAATCCAGATTATTCTTCAGCTATAATTGATGGAAAAATTAGTTTAATTCTATTAGCCATAGCCTTTGTCATGATCTTGTAGATTTTGTTGTAGAGGGAAATCGGCCTATAGTCCTCTAAAGAGTTCAAAACTTCTTTCTTGGGAATCAAGGCTAAGAAGGTGTGATTGATTTCTTTGAGAAAGCGGCCCGAGGACCAAGCAGCCTCAATAGCTTCTAACAATTCATCTCCAATCAAGCCCCAAAAATTTTGGAAAAAGCTAGTTGGGAGACCATCTGGTCCTGGAGCTTTGTCAGGATGAAGTTGGAATAGTGCTTATTTTATTTCCTCGTTTGAAATTTTTGCAATAAGCATTATGTTCTAGTCTATTGTAACTAATTTAGGGATATTTCTCAACAAAGCATTTTTTTGCCTCATATTAGATCCTTCGAAGTTATCAAGAATATTGTTGAAATAGCTTATCGCCTCCTCTGCAATTTCACGGGGATCTTCTAGGATGCTACCATCTTGGCCCTTTATGCTCGAGATTCTATTTGTATTTTTGTGTTGTCTTGTGCTATTGTGAATGAATTTGGTGTTTATGTCCCCTTCCTTCAACCAAACCTCTCTTGATTTCTGTCTCCAGAAAGACTCCTCCTTAGCTAAAATATCCTCATACTTCCCAAGAAGGTCCTTTTCCTTGCGATAACTCTGATCATTCAGACCATTTTTCATTATGCCTTCCTCTACTAATTGAAGTTCCTCCTTTATACAAGCTTTTGACTCAAAAAAAATTTTGAAGCAATCCCAATTCCATTCTTTGATTCTCTGTTTCAACTAGTTTAGTTTGAAAACTAAGCAATGCATCTTCGAGCCATGGATCCAGATTTCCAACCACCATTTTTCAATTAAGTCTGGGAAAGATGGATCCTTAAACCACATATTTTCAAATTTGAAAGGAGGACATTGCGGGCTTCAATCCTCTTGTATTACCAATTGGATAGGGAGATTGTCAGAGTCAGTACCGAGAGAAATGGTAGCTTCTAGTGTACATTGTAAATTATCCAAACCTCCCCAGAGAAGAAACCTATCTAGTTTTTCTGTAATCATTCCAAGGCCTAATCTTTTGTTTGACCAAGTGTATATCCCATTTTTGAATTCAATATTTAATAACTAGTTTCTAAAAACCCAATCCAAAAAATCAATGTGAGATTGGTTACCTCTAGCAATACCTCCTTTTTTGTCCTTATCCTCCAATACAACATTGATGTCTCCACCTAAAACAAAGTTTTCACCTGATCTTTCTCTCAGAAATTATTTGATTTCCTACCACAAGCTTCATTTTCTTATGCAAGAGTTGGGGCTATATATATTAATCAGGCCAAATTTGAGCTTTGAATGAATGCCCCGGACTCTGTAGGATTTCCAACCTGACCTTTCTAAGAGAATCTCTACCTGAGCTTGGCTTGGATTCCAAAAAATAGCCAACCCCCTGATGCACCACTAGCCTGAACTCCACTTCCTTCCCAACCTACATGTTTTCTCCTAGCTTTCTCTAGATCTTCCTTATTGAGTTTTGTTTCTTGTAGAAGCACAATTTTAGCCTTAGTCAGAGCCACCCTTCTCCTGACCAAGCATTGTTTGTTAGGGGCATTAAGACCCCTAACATTCCATGATGGGATTCTCATGATGAAATTGAGAATGGGGTGCTCTTCCCCATATTCAACAACTCAGTGAGCTTCTGCTGACCTTCTGCATCTCCTACCAACATGATTAGTTCCTGAGTTGATTTCCTTCCTCTTGATTTCCCTTTTCCATAGTCTGGTTTGGATTTGGTCGAAGGAGTTTGCTTAATTCCCAAGTGACCTAGGGGGAGATGTCTTCTATTTCATTTTTTGAGGCATCAGCAGCCTCCAACATCAGAAGTTGTGTAGGAGGAAGAGAGGCTCCCATGGAAGGCTCATCATGACCTTCCTCCACGGTTGTTTCCAGCTGATTGAGATCGGGATCAATCAGAGCTTCTTGTTCTATACTCGAGGCAAACTCCTTGCCCAGACCTCTTGCTTCACAATCCAAGTCAACCCCCGACCATACTTAGATTCCATCTTTCAGCTGACTGGCGACACGGGATGCAAATTATTCCTTGCTTCCTCAACTTCTTCTTGCCCAGATATAGCCCTAATTTTTTCATTAATTTCTCGCTCAAGGTCTTCCATGTATTTTCTTAAGGACTCTAGTTGTTCCAAGCACTCTTTCTCGGTAACCGTATTGGAATCTCTACCCACCATTATGTTTCTAAGCTCCAATGAGAGTCTGCAAACCAGGGAAAAGTGAGGGTTTTGTGATTTTGCTACTGCCCCATCTGAAGATTTTGAAAACTCTATGTAGCAAGGGAAACATTTCCCGAACCAACCTTCATCCATTACTAGATTTGGCACTTTCCCTAGGCTATTTGAACAACCTGCAATGTAACTAAATTACTAAGGACACAATTGCCCCTTGTGGAGTCTACTGAAATGAGCTAATGCCAGCTCCCTTTCTCAGTAAGGATTTCCAGATTGTCCATACGTTTGAATTTCATGTTGATTTCCACAAGGATTTTAGAAATTCCAAATTTCCCCTTCAAAAATTCTTCATCTATTCCCATGACAGAACCTAGGGCATTACCAATTTTCTCTATAGTTTCCTCACTCCAGTATTCTGAGGGCAGTTTATCAAGGGTTATCCAATAAGGATAATATTTTGGTTTATGTAATCTTGGGTTGAAATTTGGAACCCAGTATGTTTTGTAAAAGAAAAAACCATTAAAGAAAATGGGCTCTCCAAAAAGAATTTTCTTTTTAATTTCTTCATTTTCGTATTCTATCAAGATGAAATTTTTAGCTAGGGTTTTGGCTCTTACCCGGTTTTCAAATCGGTCTACTAGCCATTCTGATATTTCTTCATTAGATGCATCTTTTCCCAACCATTTGACAAATATTCCATAGTGCGTTAGGTAATACCAGCGTGGCTGAAGATAGCTGGCTGCAACCGACAAAATCTTATTTCTTTTTGCTCTCGCAATGAAAGGTTTTTCAGGCTGTGCATTTGCTTTCGGAACCCAAGCCATACAACCGCTATACTGACCAGCTTTTCTTGAAATTCTGCCAGCGTGATGGGGCCGAGGATTTCTTTGAGTGTTCCCATGAGATTTGTCATTTCCTTTTTTTTTTCCATGGTGAAGGGTTTCCATAACGCCTTTTCCTTGACCACGCATGCCTATTGTGCGGATGGCGACCGTTCCTTCGATTTTGAAGGTTCCCTCCTTGATCACGACCACCTGGCCTTGGATATCTTCCCCTTCCAGCATCTAGCCTCCTGTTTGGTTGGAATATCCTCTGATCGCCAGCATTATGCTTCCTCTGCGGTGAGGTTCGCTCATGGTTGCGCTCCTGCTACCACGACATGTCGCTCTTAACAAATAAAATAGATTTTAAAATATAACTTCTTTGCCAATCCAAATCCTAACAATAGAGTTCAATTCTTTGATTGTTAATATAGAACCCATGACATTTGGGATTAAACTTTTAGTTTTTCTATGCCTATTCAAATTTCAAGATAGTTATGAGACAAAGAACATAAAATTTCAAAACAATAAAAAATTATTTTTGTACATTATTAATGTTACTTTTTAACCTTGTTTTGCAATCTCACATTAAAACTAAATACCTAATTTATTTTATTTATTCATTAAATTTATTTCAATTCATTTATCTACAATTTTTTATTACATTTATTTAATTAACCAATATTATTAAGTAAAGTTGTCAAATTATTTTCTGATATAATTTTTTTTTCAACTACTACTAAGTGGTAGCTCCTATTTTATTGCTTCAAAGAAATCTTAGAATCTTCATTTAAATGAGTAGATTTTGATCAATCATGTGGCTAGTTTAGTCATCTATTCTACTTCAACCAATGTGAGCATCCCATTGTTTTCTATTATAAAATAAAAGAAGAGTTGTAGATCTTTCTTCACAAGCACATTTAAAGTAGCTCTAGTGCCTCTACCAATTTTTTCTCTTTCTTCAAATGCCCATACTCGATCAAATCAAATAACAACCCTTTCTTCAGAGATTTGTTAAAGGCCGAAATAGCCCCAATGGCCTTGTTTACCAAGTCCACCCACAACAAACAATTCTCCATCAATTTTCCAATCATTTTTCTCCCAAATGCCTTTACTGTGTTTAACAAAAAGATTCAATGAGGATGTGGTCATGGATGTGCTTGGACTCCATTCTCCTCTAGCTGATCATGCCTAGAATCACATTCTCCATCCCTGTCCTTTTGATCCTAAACAAGTGTTGGAGCTAAGTTGATTCATCTTCTTGCATGCAAACACATCTACAACTAGTGATAATGATATTATCTATTATTTGTTCGGTGTCTTCTTCAAACTCCTTAGCTATATAGTGTGAATTTCCATTATTTTGACTTCAACTCCATATTCCCTAGATGATATGGCTTTGTATTGTCTTCTTGCATGTCCTGCCAACTAATATGGAGGTCTAGAAAATCATGACATAAATCTTTCCATTTCCCAAGGGAGATAATGCATGCATGAGTTATCTTACTTCCATGCAACTTTGGCCTCCTTCTCAACAAGCTCTTGCAACCCAACCCAGATTGAACACTGATCCAATATTACTTTGGGCATGTATTGTTTGATGCCTTGATTGGATAGTAGATCAACTACATTATTTGCTTCCCAATACACATATCAAAATGTATAATCACCCATTTGAATTAGTAACGAATTGGACTTTTTCTGACCACATTGTTGACCTCCAACTAGGAGCCTTGCGGGTGCTAACAACTCTTATTGCATGTTTGAATATAATTTATAGATTTGATTGTGTCAATGTATTTTTAATCTCTTATTACAACTAATGAATCACCTTCAATTTATATTTTCTTTATCCTCCTTTTTCATTTCTATAGGCCTTTGTAAAGTGTAGCAAACTCAACCTTATTATTCATCCTAATTGGGAGTTTCACTGAACCAGCCCCTATCAATGTGCCACTATCATTCCTAATAATGAACCTAGCCCCTGAGACCTCAAGATTACCTTAATGGACCCGTCAAAGTTCAATTTTAGTCTCTCACTTGGTGGGAGCACCATTTTACCTTTCCACAATCCTTTTTTGTTTTGAGAAAATCGCCCTCTTGTGGTATGAGGTGAAGCCACACCTCTTGCATCTTTTGGTCCCATATAGAAAAGAACTTTCTTTTTTCAATTGTGATTGGGCATTCTAATGTTCACTTATTCCAATTTCAATTTTGGACAAGATTGATTCAATGGGAGAAAAAATATCTTTGAACAATCTAGTGTTGAGAGTGTTGTATTTTTGGATTTTACTATGTATAATTCATTTGCATCAATGTTTTGGATCACACTTCGTGATACATCATTAGGATGATAAGAGAGCTCTAGGAGAAAAATGGTGAATTGTAGACCAAAACTAAATAAAAATAGATGGGGAGGGAGTTGGAGATGCACAAGATTCGAGGAAGGAATTAAATAAAAGGAGAAAAAGAAAGGATGATGAGAATAAGAAAAAAGAGATGAATAAAAGTAAACATATTCATCAAGCCTCAAAAATAAGTGTATAAATAAGGGTGAAAATATAATCTCAAAAGAAACTAAGAAAATAAGTGAAGAAATATAAGAATAAGAATAAGAAAAACTACATATTGTAGACATGCTAAAATTAGCATTATGCATAGTCATCCACTCATTAAATAAATCAAACACAACAAATCCATTCACTAGGAAAATCAGGTCTTTAGTCCTAAGGTTATGCATTTAAATAAATCAAAGGCTCACATCATCCTTTAATTAAATAAATCAAACTTTATTTAATTAAAATCTCAAAAGTCATTTCCTATCCCTTTTGATTTAAATAAATCAAAGTATTTAAATCATAAAAGGTCAAACACCCTAATCATCATCCTAGTTAATTAATCCTGATTAAATCTAATTTAATGCATGTCACATCCTAACCACTCGCATTCTCTAGATTTTGCAACTTGCACCAGTAAATCAATTTATTGATTTATTAAATCATCATTTTCACT
>VDFB02389985.1:0-32987 GCA_007258455.2 Sequoia sempervirens
GATAATTTTTCTATGAGCTTTGCCTTGAAATTTTGATAAGATTTGAAAAAGAATTCTTCATGAGGATTAATAGGTTCCATAGGTTCAGTCCAAAAGAAATCCAATGAGAAATTCCCATGAGAAGACATAGGATTAAATCCACTATGATGCACAATAAAGATATCATTGCTAAATGGAAACTTTAAGCATTTATGCACTACCGACGGTATGAAATCCATGGAGCATAGCCAGGGGTAACCAAGCTTCACACAAAATTGGTCTGATGATTGGATGATGGATAATGATACATTCAATTGTTTCAGTCCAAATTTTAAAGGAAGAGTGATCAAACCTATCGTAGGGCAAGCAAAACCATTATGTATTTTGATCCATGCTTTTAGTTGTTCATAAGAATCTTGATAAATTTCATGCACAAATAAGAATTCTTAGTGATCACATTCCCTACACACACGAGATCAATTAATATCCCATTAGTAGGCTTGTCATTGATTCTTTTGATGATGTAAAGAGGACCATCAGGTGCACGTCTAATTATGTCATTTTGTGAGAAATCAATGTCAAGAGGCATTTTGGTTTGGCCCTTATGAGGTTGAACATCAATGGAGCCAACCATACGTTCTAATTCTTCCTCATTTATATTGTCATTATTTGTATCTTCAAGTTTGTCAACATTCATCACATTATTCTTGGCATCACTAGCTTTCACAAAAGAGATATTAGGATTTGGCATGGGATTAGTAAATATTTTCAAAGTTTGGTTGGGTGGGGCAACATGCTTATTTCCTCGATCATTAACACCACCAATTTGGATGTGATTAGAATCAATGAGGTCTTGCACAATATGTTTAATATGCTTACATTGTTTTGTATCATCCCCATTTTGTCGGTGATAATGGAAAAAGCCATTCGAGTTGAAGTTTGGAGGTAAGGGTCCTTAGTTGTATCAATGGCTCTTATAGGAGGTAAGGTAAATAAATTCTTACTTATAAGTTGCAAAATAATGGAGTGAAGGGTATCAAGTAAAGGGGTAAATTGTCTACTCCTCTCCCTAAATGGATATGGATTTGTTATTTTTATGGTGGCCACTTGGGAGTTAACATGTTGACTTGTTTGAGGTGTATTTATTTTTAAAAATCCTTTATTTTGTTTCTTGAAGGGTTGGAAATTTTTTTGGGGCACAACTTTGGATTTCTCATCGGAGTTTTTGCTTCATGATGACTAACCATATTTTGATAATCATGAAGGGTCATGCATAGGTGTGTAAAGGAGGGAAACTTCAACATCTCAAGTTTAGCTTGAATATTCATATGTAATTTTGCAATGAACATTTTTTGAAGGTCAGCATCAAGAATCTTAATGTTGATTTTTGAGTAGAGCAATTGGTATCGTGCTATGAGGTCAGTGACCTTTTCATCTTTGTTTTGTTTACATTACATTAAATCGACTAAGGTCATTTTGCGACCCATGTACACTTGGAAATGGTTAAGAAAGGCATCAACAAGTTCATTGAATAAACTAATTGAGTTATTCAGTAAAGAACAAAACCACTCCAAGGCAGTGTCTTTCAATGATCTAGGGAAAAGTTTAGGCAATAGATTATCCTCAAAAATGAAGTCACTACATAATGTTGTGTATGCCAAGACATGGTTACTAGGGTCTCTTTTTCAACCATATTTCTCAAATCTAGGAAATTCTATTCCTTTTGGAATTTGTGCTCTCAATATATATCTCCAAGGATAAAGGATTTGTTTTGACATATTATGATGGTTGGCCATTTTGACTTTGGCTCAATGTAGCAATTTTTTTTTGGAGGGATGAAACATTTTGGAGGAGATGGTTAAGGATGGGAACATTGTTTGTGTTGTGAGATGGAGGTGAATAAGGTGGAGGTGTATATGTATTCAGAGGACAAGTGAATTGTAAGTTTGTGAGGGGATATGGATTAGGAGATATGGTATTTGAATGCACAGAGCTAAAGGGATTACCAATGGAAATTCCTAAGGTGGTATTGACATTACTAGTGGGTTGTTTAGTTGTTGTAATAGTTGGATTAGTGTATGTAGGAATAGAGGTCATAGTTATGGAAGGAGGAATTGGATTTTCACCTTGAATTTGAGTTAACGCCGACAAAGTTTGAGCATATTAGTCATTGTAGGGACATGTTTATCAATAATGTGAGGTAGGCTACGTACAATTTCTATTACGTGTTCATTATCAAGCATTTTTCTCATGTTATCTATGACAAGAATTTTAGTTTTAGTAATGTATTTAGAACTCACAATTTTTTGCAATTTCTCTAAATCTTAATCCATTTGTTTTAGTTATTCTTAAGGTACATTAGAAACCATTGTGTCAACATCAATCACATTGGTTGTGGGTAGGGTGGTCATTGTAAATGAGGTATCAAAGCTATGGTCCATAGTGGGTTGACTAGTATCAACACTATGAGTGAAAGAGTTGGAAAACTCAAGATCCACGACAAGTGTAGTAGTGCAGAATGGAATGAATTTCAAACTACATCTCACTACAGTATTGGTAATAGGACACTAGGTTGTGAAGCTCATACAAGTTTCATTGAACCTAAGTCCACCCAAAATGGAGAATAGGCACTAGATAAATGCAATCAAACAACCTAGAATATGAAATGCAATGTAAGTATGTAAAAAGAGAGAAATTTTCAAATTTTAAACAAGATAATTTACTGATTATGCTATGAAAAAACCTGAAAATGATATCTTTTAATTCTAATTTTGATTTTAAAACAATGCACTCAATTCGACCAATTAAACCTAATGCAAATAATGATAGATTTTTCTAATTTCTAAAATTGAAACCCAAATTTAACAGTCGATCAAAATGAAGCAAACAAAGATAAATCACTATCCAAAATTTTGAAAGAACACCTATACAGGGATGGATTGGCCCTAGGGAAAATGGGCCTTAGCACAAGGGTTACAAAAAATTAAATGAGTCTAAAGTTCAATGCTAGGGTTTCCTGTTTTAGATTGTAAACTATGGTTTTAATGACTGGTTTTTCTAATTTTGATGTCTAAATGCAAGTGTATGAATGAAAAATGATGAACAATATGGCACTTTTTTAAATGAAAATTTGACTCAATTTGTGAATTTGAATGCTTGAACATACACTAATATGCAATTCCTATGCAAAATTAATGTAACATGCATGCAATTTTTTGAATTTTTTTAAATTTTAAAGGATGCAAAATGAAAACCTAAAACCCTAAACAAGATGCAAACTAATGAAACTTTAACAACCCTATATGAGATGCAATGCAATGCAAAGTAATGGAAATACTAGATCTAGGGTTTGAATGGACTCCAAATTCAGAATTTTTGATGTATAATGTCAGGTTCACCACAATGAAAAAAAGGAAATGAGGTGAATCAAATATGAGATGGGGTATGATGCACCTAGATTCTTCTAGTTCATAAAGAAAAAGAGATTTCCTAGGGAAAGATTGAGTTTCAACCCTTAAGTGAGTCAATCTTGATGGAGATCCTGTTGTTTTCCTTATGACCTAGGATGGGATAAATCAACTTGAAATGCACTTTTAGGAGATGAATGAAAAATACTAAATGAATGCAATGTAACACATGAAACCTATAAATTAAACCTTAATCTAATGAAATCCAAATTTTTTTAACAAATCTAAGGAGGATGTGATTTTATGCACATGTCACAAAAAGGTTGTGTTGGGTGTCCTCTTGGGATAGATTCGCCCTAGGGAGAATGGGTCTTACTTTAGGGGTTCAAAATCTGTTTTCATAGTCCTCTAGTTCTGGATCAACACTCCCGATTCCTCCAGGTTTCACAGTCAAAAATTTGGAATTAAATTTTGAAATTGAGTTTCTGTGGCTTGACAATAATGTTGACAAATTTGCAAAATTGCACTTTTGATGATTCTTCAATCCTTCTTCAACCTAATATTTTCAACACATGTAAGAGGGGGAAAATTGTTTTTTTTTGGTGAATGGGGGTTTGCCTTGGTCAAACTTCATTTTAGTAATTAAACTTTGAAATGAAACAATGAAACATGAAAGGAATGATGAATGAACAATTGCTACGTTGGAAGTCACCAAACCCTTGATTTGAAACCCTTAAAGGACTGGAACTTAATACATCTCTCTAAGGCATTGATCTTGAATGAAATGGATTGATTGATGATGTGATCTTGATGCTTGAATCTTGACTTGAATGCTTGAAAGCTACATCACAATGTTAGCTCCAAAAACATGCATGATGCTTGATAACTTTGACATGATGATTAAGATCTTGAATGTTGCAACAAATGCTTGATAAATTTTCTCTTGAACACCTTTGACAATAATTTCATCTCTTGTAAAATTTGGATTAATGCTCTCTTGAAAATCTAGGATTTGAATTGATAAAAAGACCTTGCTTTATAGGTATTTTTCTAATTTCCTGAAAATTAAAGATTACAAGTTGACATTTGAATTTGAATTTGGGATCATAAAGAGGCTACCAAAAACATATTTTAAATTTGAATTAAGCAACTAAATGGATCTCATTCTCCCAAGGGCGAATGGGTCTTGACCTAAATTGCCAGGACCTATTCATTTTTGAGGTGTTAAAAATGATAATTGCATTCATTAAATCATGATTCCCCTTTCAAAAATTGCAATTAATTAGTCTTGTAGATGCAAAATAGGGCCAATTAGAGCCTTAATTAAGTCTAATTAATTAAGGGACCCAAACATAGTGTGAAAATGTAAAGGAGTACATTTTTCAACACTACAAGGTTAATGCACTATTTACAATTGTTAGAGTTTCACCAAATCCATATTTCAATAGGAGTCACTCCCCTCCTCATGTATGTAGTTAAAATGCACGTAATGGACATGATTCTTAGTCACATGCTTCCTGTGAAGGAGGGGATTCACTAATCCCAAGTTCCAAGATAAATAGGGTCTAAAGGGAGTGAATAGCCCTTGATCACCTCAATGTACAAAGCTCAAGTAACAAAGGTACAAGATGAAAGAGATTGCAAAAATGTACTTAAAGGAGAGTCTCTAATATGCTTTTGGATGAAGACTGAGGACTGAAAGAGTAGATTACCCAGGTCTTTGAAACAAGCCTACTAGCTCTCGGCTAGAGGACATCAACATGGGACTCGAATGATAACATGATGTGTTACCATCTCAGGGACATGTTGGTGTCTCATATGAACAAAGACTTAGACTTGTAAACAAAAACTCACAAATTATGCTATCTACATAGAATATGAATGACTATTTTACTAAGTTGATAGAAAGCTAAAATGAAGGGAAATGACAACAAGAAGAATAATTTATGAATCTAAACTAAATAGATCAAATTGACAAAGAAGGTAAGATATCAAATCATGGAAGATCTTGCACTATAGAGTCTCCAACAAAGCTTCACACAAATAACCTACGCACAAGGAGGATGAGGAAAAGTGTTGGGGTTGTTTGAAGGCTTACCTTAGTCAAATCCCCATTTTGGTGTTTCCACCTCCATGAACAACCAAATAGATAGAAATTGGGAAAGACTTGTACTAAAATAGACAATATGTGTGATAAAAGTAAACCCCTCTATGGAGGAGAATTCATATCACAAATAAATAGACAAGATAAGATATGTTAGCAAATAGAGAAGACAAGATAATGCAACAAGAGAGTGTTACCAACAATCGATGGTACCCTCTTGGATTGATAGATGAGACATTGGATGCTTGCAAGAGAGCCTTGGCTATTAACGAGACATGAATCTAGTAGAGCTTCACTGTAGAGAAGAGATGTATAAGAGAAGAGAGCAAGTTGGAATGAGAAGAAGTGAGAATGAATTGCAATAATATGAGAATGAATGAGAATGAGGATGAAAAATGGAGTTTTGTGAGGTTGCATGGGTGGGAAGATCCATTACATCCATGATTCTGCCACCATGACACATGTCATGGGAAAAGTTCATGAGATTCCCTCATTTAAACTTGAAAATTTTGAGGATGCTAGTGCACTGTATGGACGTCCATGCATCGCGCAAGCATCCAACTCATAAATTTGTAAGAAATGAGGTGGTGGAATACTAATGATTTGTCATTATCCCTTATGAAGTTGAAATCATGAAATTCCAACTCATAAGGTTCTTGTCATAAATGCAGCTAGGGGCCATAAATGCGGTGGGCCAAATGCACAAGTGTGAAATTGCCATGGGTGTAATTTTATGATACTACATAATGCAAATGTGGATAAAATTAATCATTTATAGTTGCATCAATTAATTACTCATTTATTCAATTAATCATTTATAATACAAATATGGATACCATTGGTAAAAATATTTGTATTAACTAAAAATCCATATAGGCATAAAACATTAAATCTCAATAAAAATATAACATATATACAAGAAATACATATAGGCATACAAAAAATCCCTATGGAAATACATTGTCACATATATGTAATGCAAAATATATGCTTAAAAATTCTATATAGTCATGCAACAAAGTACCCTAATGTAGTCATTTCCCTTTATGGGAAGGAAAGAGATCATGAGTTGTCTTTGATTGTCGAGAGGATGGAGATGCGTATAAGGTGGTCTCTTTTGAACTCGTTCACTTCACCTCCTTTTTAAAGTTTCCTATACCTCCACCTAATACAATAAAAATTATAGACATTAATATTAAAAATTGAATTATAAAATGATATATTAAAAAAAAATCACTTACTGCATACAAATAATCACTAGTTCATTCGCAACGTGGGTGCGCTCATGATTTAGAGTTGTGAATCCCTATGGAAACCATCAAGAAATTAAACTACAAATGAATAGCATTTAATTTTTCAATAATAGGTAGATAAAACAATAAATATAATATGAAATTTACTAATTTTCCTCATACCTCTGTTAAAGGCATCAAACTTGCTATTGTTGCAACAAAACCATGCTCCATTATCTTATGAATATCATGAGGAATATCTGTTTGCATCATCTGAAAGTGAAACAACGTTATTTAATTACCAAAACTACCTAAAATTATTTTCCAAAATTTTTATATTAAAATTAAAAATTCTCTATATTACTGAGTGAAAGTTCGACGAGCACCTTAACTACTAGATGTTGATGTTGAAGGCCCCTATTCAACATCCAAGATGAGTTATAAGAATACCATTCATATAAGTTTCAACTATTCACATGTAATATTTATAATTCTTTATTGCTTACATACCTCTACACTCAACACCGTCATGTAATAGGGAGGTGGAGGACCGCTGTAAGTAGGGTGAACATTGTGACCCTAAAATTTTGTTATAATCATTCTACTAATTTAGTTAATCTTACATTTCAAAATAAAATTTAATAAGTTGAATTAAATGAATTTGTTGAAATTTACCTAACTATAAAAGATGAATATCTCACTCAACAGAGCTTCTATTATGACCATTTGATTTGTTGCAAATGTATCCTAGGTACATGCATCCTGACTATCCTTGGGATTATAAACATAGAGAGACCCATAAGACTAACATATATGAGATGGAACTTGACGCTTGGAAGACTCACCCACATCACCCTATATTAGAGGCCTAGTATGTTGTATAAGGGTCTGAGTGAGTGAGATAATCGAATCTAAAGTCTCCAACTCAACACCATCCTTCAAAAAGTAAGGAATAGTCATATGCTCTAATGCTAGTCTAGCCAGTGGTCTTGGTTCCTGGTTTGGGTCACATTATTCCCCCACTTTGTTTTGTGTGGAGCCCCCACCTCTATTTTAGAATTCATGCATGTCAAGGTAATTTGAAATATGATTGAGGATAAACTAACAATAGAGTTTCCTCAAAAAGTATTGCGGTACCTCATAGTTATTACATGGAGGATGGTTAAAAACTATCCACCACCTATCCAAAAAATTATTCTTTATCCCTTGGTTGTGGCACCAATGGATAGGGAGCCTCTTGTATGCACCATATAAAATTTGATTTTTTGTGGGTTGGTGAAGAGTGCATACAAGTCAAATTTCATTTTTTTTCTTTAACTTGTTCATATGATAATTTGTCTGCATACACTTATTTTGGTTGTTAGCTCTTATTGGACCAACTATTTATTTTCCCACAAACACTGATTCTACATGAGACACAATGGAATAAATTGATTTAGCAAGGGTGGTCCTATGGGAGTTTGTTCTTGCAAGATCTTTCAACCTTGCAACTAACTCCTCAAGTTCTTTTCTATGGTTTTCAAATTTCCCTAATATCTTTTTTGTGTTCTTGAAGGATGACGAGGTATTGTAGGAGGTATTTTTTGTGGTTGATCTTTAGGAGGGTTTTCATGAAGAGGTGAATTGGTGTTTTGAAAATTTGGGGGTGAACTATCAAATCCTAAAATTTAAACAAATTTTAATTTAAAAACTAATTCAATCTACCTATTTAATCCAAATTTGATACTAAAAAACTAAAATTACTCTTATTTGACCTCCTTGACATCTTCATGACATTTTGGTAATGATTTGGAAAAACTTTGGGTGTAAAATGAGATTCACAACATCGTGAGAGTGCAAGTGGAAGGGCGCTTAGGCCATGGGTTGAGAGGAAAACACAAAATAAAATGTGGGTTGTGTTTTTTTGTTTAAACAAGAAATAACACAAGCGCATTACAACGTGCTTGCATTATGCTTGCATGGGGGCCAAAAAGTGGGGTGACCACTTTTTACACACGCCTTAAGAATAAGAGAGAGAGGGAGATTTTTTTGATACATTAACAAAATGGATTTGAATTTGACTCTTAGATAACCAGGCTAGGCCCATTAACACATAATATTTCCATTGGAATACTAGCCAAAATGAGAGAGACTAACTCCATCGATACATTGGCTCATTGACACTAACTTGTTGATGGATAAACTTGGGATGATGTATAGCGATGCTTTCGTTTCTATACTAACTAAATGAATTTAACTTAGGGATTTCTAAGATCTAAATTAAAGTTTTTAATTAGTATTGAGAAGAAATAGAGTGATTATTTTACTAAACTTGCTCTGTGTGCTTAAATTACTAGCTAAGCTAGCCAAATTCAAATAATTTAGCATTTATTAGATCTAATACACTTAAAATAGGCTTGTAGAATAACAGTGAGAAGATATGAGTGTTTCCTTAGCCACACTAGTTAAATGTACTTAAATTAGACTTATAGATAACCTCAAGGTAGTTAAAAGAGACTAATTTCCAAGCCATACCAAATAAATACATTTAATTTAGGAATTATACATCATTAGATATATGTTGATGCCAAAAATTGGCAAGGTAACATCCTTTATGGGAAACTCAGTTAATGGGGGGACCAATTGTGCTAGACTGAGTGACCTTTGGATTTTTAAAGAAGCTGACTTCTTCTGTAATTGGGGTTTTAGAATGGGAAAATGAAGCAAATATAAAAAATAAAGATCTAACTAAGGCGATGCGCCAAGATTTAGATGTAAGGCATGATAAATCTATCTTTTGGATGTGATTTAAGGGCCCGTTCAACAATCTGCTATGTTCTAGAATAACATAAATCAAAGATGAAAACCCGAACAATTCATTCAATGACATAAAATAATTCCCATATTCATTTACTGAAAAGAAGAGTCAAAGACATGATCTAACCAACAAACTCGCATTTAGAATTATAGAAGTTCTACAAATAAACAATTCAGGATAACAATGGCAAAGTATAATATTTTATCAAATAGCTTAAGAAAACAGAGAGGGCGAACAATGGCATAGTCTGAGAGTCTTATACAATAATCTAAAAGAAATACAAAAAGCTTAGTGTCTTTTTCCTAATTTTTTTGTATCTTCTGAACTCCTTTTCAGAAGGAAGAAGCAATATATATAGCTAAAATCCCACCGCCTAGCGGGCCAGTAATAGAAAAGATCCCATATCTCAAGCAATGATACTTGCAACAATGATTTCCTTCGATCATTGCAACAAAAAAAATTCAAGCCATAGAACATGGTCACTCCCCAACCAGATGCATCCCTTGCGAATGATGGCAGTGGTCCTAGCAAACTCTTTTGTAGACATGTGTCACAAAATTATGTAGTCAATTAAGACACGCGACAGCTTGGCAGTGCACGCTGCTCGCCCTCTCCTTGCATTCGATGAAGACCCCCTGAAAAAGACATGTGGCAACAAATCATGGCCTATTCGTTGGTTCCTCCTCCTTATGTTGGGAGACTGCGTGGTGAAGACACGTGGTGGCATTATTTACTATCGGTGCCAACTATGGGGTCTACCAAAAAGTGTACGTGGATGAAAGCTATGTGGCATGTAGAGGGAGCTCGATTGAAAAGTGATGGGAAGTAGCCTTGAAGAGCCCGTGATGTTGACACATGGAAGCATGGCGAGAATTGGTAGGAGAGCTAAGGGAGAAATTTTTGGGAGGAGCACCTGGCGGACATGTGGCAGCAGCGGATGGAGTTCAAAAAGATAAGGCGTGGGCCGATACTGAGCAAAAATAAAAACCACCCATAGGGAGCTTGAGGAATTTTAACATTCATAGCTTTTGGCGACTACCAGGGGCATTTCGCCTATGGAACAAGGAACCAAAATTTTTTATGGCTTGCAGACCAGAGTCCTATCCATTAGGTAGTGCAATTAGAGCTTAGAGAGAGTGACCTATAGAGGCAGCTAGTTGGCCTCAAATGGTGTCGATAGGTCATGTAGATTCTCTTGCGCTCCACTCAAATTGATCATCTCTTTGTAAGGAAGTGTTGCAAACATACCAGCCCCTGACTCGAGTTGGAAGAGAAGTCGCATAATCTAATGAGTGATCCCTACAATATCCACTACGGTAGGGGGTTGACTGAAGCTCTGAAAAGCAGATGTGTTTTGGTGCTTCTCTCTTATTTTTGTTGCAATCTACTTCGCAATGGCCACTACGTCATCAAAAAGAAATGGGGATGGTAATCCCATTTGAGTTAGTTGGGAGAACCTTGCTTGCATACTATTCATGGTCTGTTCTAATGTGGCAACACACTCGCTAGCATGGAGGATGGCTACGTGGCAGTGGATGAACCTGTTTGCTATTTTGGTAGCAACCTTCCTATCCCCAATCCCTGCATTTGCTAAGTTCTCATCTGAGACCATATATAACTTATCAAACAATTTTTTCGCCTCAGGAACCTTCTCTGTGACGATTTGAGGGAACCGCTCAATGAACCTCCCTGCCTAAATTTGTTGCCTTCGCCATAAATTGGAGCGTTGGTTGAGGGGTCAGGCAGAAGGCCTTGACCTTTTCCCAGTATGAAACATATAGCTACTGGGCCACTGGATGAGGTCTGGCTGGGCAGTAGGGGCTTGGGGAAGACTCTTTAGAAGGGAAATCTCCACATCCCTTGAGCCGACATTCTATGTCAGTTCTACCATCCTTTGGTTTGTGGCCACAAGTTGTCCCTGGATGTTTCTTAATTTTGTAGACAAGTTTTCCTCGACCTAATTTTTATTTGTTGATTCTGTCTCAAGGGAAAGCTTCATCTCTTGGAGTTTCTTCTCCAATTGGGCCTTTTGGTTCTCAAAATCTGCATTCTTCTACTGTATTTCTTGCTTGAATTAAGCGCGTTGACATTCAAATTGCTCACCTTTTTGTTGCATCCCCTGCTCCGCTAGAGCCAACTAGTTTTGATATTCTTTGTTTCTTCACCGCATTGCGGTGACCAAATTGGGGTCATAGGTTTGGAACTTTGCAAGTTTCTCTTGGAGTTTGTTCTGCTATGTCTATACTGCTTGCACTTTCTCTGATAAGCACACAATTTTTACTTCTCTCACTTTTTCCTTTGCTAGCAAGACCTCAACCCTTTCTTTTACAAGTTTCAGCTCTTCTTCTTTCTTCCTTAGTTGGCGACCAAACTTGAGGAAGTCAATGGTCACCACCCGCTGTGTTTCTTCCATGAGTTCAACTTTGTCCTGCAGCCGGGCTAAGCTTAGATCGAGTCCCATGACAAACATGTTGTGATCACTGGGCTGCATTTCCCCCTATGGTTTGATGACGCTCGAGTACATGGTTGCAAAATGTAGTAATTTCTAAGCTTCATTAAAAACAATAAACACCTTTGACTCCGTTGATTTCTTAGCATCTTTAGCCCTTTTCTTCTAGATTTTGATAGCCTGCACTTGCTTTATTTTATTGTCCTGTGCCATAAATTGTGTTGGCGAATGAACTAGCCCGCCGATGAAAGGTGTGCTGGGAGGAAGAGCAAAAGGGAATGTGAAGGTAGTGGTTCTGGGAATTTTCTTTCTCGGGAGATTGACTGTAAGCGGGGAGAATGGAGGGATATGCCAAAGCCCAGTTTGTGAACTAGCGGGAGGACTCATAAGGTGTTGCGAAAAATAGCGGAGTCATGGCAGATTTTGACTGTTAGGCAAACTGAGTTGGGCCCGATATAGTAGTAGCAGGAGGGGTGTCAATGGCGACCGTAGATGCAAAGGGTGAAGTGATAGTAGATGTGGAATGGGCAGAGGAAAAAGCTAAAAGGGTCTACAAAGGAGTCAAAACAAATGGTCCCATCTAGGAGAATTGGGAGAAACCTCTTGTGACCATTGTGGCTGAAATGGAAAAAGAAAGGCTAACATTCAAAGTGATGGGAAATGCAGAGACAACAGGGGACACCAAAGATTGTGTAGTAAGAGAAGAGGGAGAAAAATTTACCTGTGGTGCGGATGACTGCAATCCTTGGCTTGTTGCTGGCTCCATGCTCATTGTGGGCCCTAGGCTTGTTACGGGCCCCTGTGAACCCTCTTCTTCTGTTGCATCTGTGCGCTGCTTCTTGTTGGGTGGTGATTCTTCCACCTATATAGTCTCTGACTATTGCTACTGGGTTGTTTTTGACCTTTTTGCGGTCCAGGTGCATGTATACACAACTCTTGACTGTGATATATTGAACCACACATTTGAAGAGACTTTGATAGGCTGCTTTGTTGTTTTCTCTTTTTGCTACGCTAAGGATGTTTTTACTTCACTTTCCTTCTCCTTTCCCTTCTCTGTATGCGCTTCAAACTCCTTTGAATTGACATCTTCAACATCGCTTGCGTTGGAATCAACATGAGCTTCCTTCCACAATTTGTCGAATCTATCATCCATCTCTATGCTCTGGTAAGGAGCATAAAGGCGTTGGATTTCTTGTCGGTAGATCCAAAAATCCCTAATTATTTCTTCGCTCCAGTTTTCTTTCCTTGACAAATCACTATGGAGGGTAGCCCCTATTTGGCATTTCTCATTATACTTTGCTAACCGAAGGTAGAATTGAAGCCATGGCAGCCTACTATCATCGGTAGGAATATAGGCTAGGTCCACCAACAGATCATCATGCTCCTCCATTGGACTCCGCCACTTTTCCCAATATGGCCGGCGGTAGTGGGTTACCTTGATGAACTTGTTACCTAAGTCATCGAAGGGGTTGTAATTCCATCTCTCGCAAATCATCACTAACCCTAGATGAGCCAACTTTTCTTCCAGTAGCTTGTGCGATGCTTTTTTGCCATTACCACCCATTTGAAGGTTAGTGGACATTTGAAAAATCCTCTCTTTCCCTTTCCTCCTCAAAATTTATAATCAATAATGGACATTTGTCAGAACATTTCAAGGGCCAATACCCTATGTGTGACATACTTTGGGAGCCAGAATGACTCCTTGGTAAAGCCGCACATGCGGATGAATGTAAAATCCCTCCCAAGGAACCAGTCACATTTAGGAGTGAAGCTTTGCATCCACTCTGTCTGATTGGTGGAAATTTGATAGAGAGCTATTCTTATCGAAGTCTCGCTGAATTGGAGTTAAGAAAAACTTTGAAAATGCATAAGTCATGTGTTGCGGAAAGGAGGGGAGTCCATTCAAAAAATGGATTTTTGGCTCCCTGCTCGATAAAAATGGATAACGACATCATTTTATTGAAGAAGTCAGGGTTCTGGTATAAGAACATATGAGCAAGCAAGGAAGGAAACCTAAATTTGCACTGCATCTTGTACTCCCGTACTTGGTTCATCATTTCTCGGTAAATGACTCCTGCAAAGTCATACTAGAACAAGGACTTTTTCCTATGCAGTAGAAAACCCAAACTCAACTGAAATTCTTGCACCCATTTGTCTTTGTCCAAGCCGCAAACAAACACCATCATAGAGAGCGCATCCTGCATATCTTGCTTGAAGGCGTTATGCGCAACTAGAATTTGTGGCAGCTTGTTGCAAAATTCCTCAGGCCTCTGTGTTTCCAAATTATAAAAGTCTAAAGCTTTGCCCCTACCTTTCCAAAAGGTGTGCCCACTTTTTGGAGTAAATATCTCCATTATGTCTACTTTAGAGTGGCTCATTGTGATACATAGCATGCACCAGATAGCGTCTTTGCTGATGTGGACTATCAGCGTTTGACCTTCAATGGTGTCGGTATCTGGGTTGAAATGTTCAATGGCCTCGTGAACAAGCTCTGGGAAATGATGCACAAAGGGGACCATATATTGCGGAAGACCGTTGAACCATAACTTATATGCCATTTTCCCTATGTTATCAGCCCTTTTCATTCTTTCGCATGCTCCTTCCCTAAGAGTCTTAGGGTTCTTTGCGAGGAAGGGGTCATGGATATTATCCCATTCCTCTTTTATTTGGCTTTGGTCCCTGTAATTTTTGAGTTTTTCCATAGCCTATGTGTGAACCCATTCTAGTTTTTTCAGCACTCCAGGCAACATGTAAGAGGTGTCATCAAAAATATTGATGGTTGGTGCCGCTATCATGTTGTCATACAAGCTTTGGGTTGCCTCAGCTTGTGCCTACATCTAAGAACTTTCGGCCATTTTAGGGTAATGTAACTTTTGCTGCATTAAAATTATCTATAATTCACTTCGGCTTTGCCTATGCTCAAAACCTTTGCTCTGGGTAGTGTGCTCAAAAAGCTTTTCGATGTTAGCTTCTTGCATGCAATACTTAGTTATTTCTTTCTCGGGTAGCCAACAACACTTGCCTTTTAGCATTAAATTTGACATGTACCGCCAACTCTTTTTCTTGTGTGAAATGAATTACTCGCCATTTTGAAATGACCATAATTCATAATGATGATTTGGTAATCATGTTGTATGGCACAATTTCCTTAGAACTTGAGCTGGTGATTTGAAGGAAGCTTAGGCATTCACATGCTTTGACAATTAATCTCCCAAAAGGAATAATTAAACCCAAATATGCAATAAGTGCTTGAAAAGATATGAGTTTTGCTTTGGAGTTTGAAAAATGCTTGCAATGCGACACCTCAACACTTGGTCGTGCAGACTATTGTCGATGACTACCACTAGCTTATGCTAATTAATTAGCTCTTATTAATCTTGCACACAACAAACCATCCCTAGCGGACGCAACTAGGTGGGAAATTCGAGCAAGCTCTGGTGCAATTTTCAAGTTGGTACTTGATCAACACCATGCTTATGGCATGCAACTACCATGCATATCCTAGCTATTTCTATAAATAGGCGCTTAGGCAATAACAAAATCACACTTAGCAATTTGAGCAGAATTAGTAATAGGCAGTTGGCTTAGAATTATCATTAGGCAATTGCATAGAGCTAGACTTAGGTAGTAGCATAGAGATTAGTATCAGATAGTTGCATAGAGCTTTCCACCATGAATACTCCTATCGGGCTAGTTAGCAAAAAATACTAGACTGCATTCCTAGGGGAAATCTCAACTAGGCGACTAAAAAGAATGACCAAGAATAAACATTCATTGGCCATTGTAGCAATGAAGTGGGTTTTAAGGAGGGATTGTATTGAATATGAAGACAAGTAAAAAGTTAATACTGATGTATGCTCTCACTTCATTGTGTCTATGCTTGACATCTAGGTTCCCAAGCCGTTGATTCTTTGCTTGGTGCTTGCAATATTCCTGAAGAAGTACCTTGGAGGCCTCTAATTAGGTGGTGGCGAATGTTGCGTTTAGTCTGGGCCTGCCAATGTCGAGTGACCATCACAAGTATCTCAAAGAAGATGTAGTGGTACCATGGGTGTCGTTCCTGAGTGGGTTTCACATCCAGTCCCATGAAGAGCATCGTTAAAGGGTGACCCATGCCTTCTACTTTCTATTTCGCGGCTACAATGTGGTGCCCTTCTACAACATCGATTGGTACACCGACTTCAAGAACTTGGTGTTCCCTCCATCGCTTGCCATTGCTCCCGCTGACACTATTGCTGCTGGTCCTACTGCCGTTCCTGATGATGATATTGTTCTAGATGCTGCTATTGATGTTTCCCTTGCTACTACTCGTGACTAAAACCTTTATGCTTCAAGAAATCATCTTTTGTTAATCCATTTTTGAATATACGCCTGAAAAAGGCCTTATTGCTCATATATATGAAGAAACCACATAATATATATAGATATACTCTAAAAGTGTGGCCTCAGAGCCATTTTGACAATGTACTTATCAAAGTATATAAATATAATGAAAGTACAACTTATATTAACATTCTGCTTCCTTTGCCTTTTGATTTTACAATCTAGGTTCTCTTTTTCTTTTCCTGCATATATGTGTTCATTTCAATTTTGAATATGGGTGTCACTTTTTCCTACTTCATGAGTTGCAATTTAGTTCTCTTTGCCCTTTGTAATAATGGGTTTCATTTGTTTCTGCTTCCTTTACACCATGAAATTAATTGAAAGACTGACTAACAAAAAACACGAAGGAAAATAATTACACTACTTACATATTTACACTGGCAGCATAATACTAAAATTTAATTAAACACTTTTAAGTGAATTTCATTAACCGGAATACCCAATGCTTCCTGTTCCATATTTTCCAATTCAAATGCATTGTGCTGCTTGCATTGAATTTTTTTGAAAGGTCCTTCCCACAGGTTGTCAAACTTTTCATGTTGGCTTGGCTTTGCCGCCCTCTCATTGAATTTTAACACTAGGTCCCCACACTTTAGACCTTGGTCCAAGGCTTTCTTGGCGAACCATATTTTAACCACCTGCTGGCGGTTAGAGATGGCTATTAGGGCCTTTTCCCTGTTTTCCTGTACCTCCAACAACTTGACCAGCTGAACCTCCATGGTGTCGTTTTGTTCTACCTCAAGAGATTTGAGCAATTGCAGTGTTGGGATCTCCATAGAGATAGGTAATAAATCTTCTTTGCCATTCACTAGCTGATATGATGAAGTCTTGAGGACCTGCCACTCCTTTTGATGATCTAACCCGATCCTTTTGATTAGTTAGACTAAATTTTTGTTAGTCAACTCAACCAGGTCATTCTCCTGTGGGTAGTAATTTGATGATGTTTCAAGAATATACCATGCGTGAGTGCGAATTGGCATACCTTAGAGCCTAGGAAATCCTTGGCATTATCAGAAATGATGGTCTTTGGCAGGCCGAATCTTGTTACCAATTCCTCAAGGAAGTCTACTATCTCTACCTTTGTTGCATTCTTTAGGGGCATGGCCTCGATTGACCTGGTGAAGTAGTCCGTGGCCGTTAGAATCCATTTATGTTTGGAATTAGAGGCGAGATTGATCATCCTGATGAAATTGAGGCCCCATTGCGCAAACAACTCATCAACCACTATTGGGTTGAGAGGCATTGCAAAAAAATTCCTTCTTCTTGTGAAGAATTGGAATTCCTTACAGGCTTTCACCAAAGAGTATGAGTCATTGAATAGCGTGGGCCAAAAGTACCCAGTGCACATGATTTTGATGGATATGGTCTTCGTAGAAAACTATCCTCCTACAGTATTGTTGTGGAAAGTGTCGAGGATCCTCTTCGTTTGTTCCATGGTGACACACCGCAATAGGATGCCGTTGAAGTTCCTTTTGAAAAGGACCCCTTCGACAAGTGCATAACTATTGTCCTGTAGTCTGTAGAATCTTCTCTTTTGAGAAGGAAGGCTCAATGGATATTTTATAGTATGCATAAACCTTACTCTATCTACCAGCCAATAGCCTTTAGATTCAAACTCATTGGTTAGAACCAGCTTTGGTTGCTCTTCCTCAGATGCCATTTGTTTGTCGTGCGCTAGATATTTGCACAACCCTCTTCCTCAAATGGTCTTTGTAGGCTTGACCTATATGTCATATTCAAGGATCTTGGTGATCCAATTGGCTCTCTTTTCGGTGATTTCTCCTTCCATGATGTACTCGTGCACACTGGAATGCGTGACATAAACAATCACCTTGTTGCAAGATATAAGATGTTGGAACTTTTTGAGCCCCTTTACAATTGTGAATGCTTGCCTCCTAATGAAGTTGTAATTCATCTCATATTCCTTTAAGGTCTAGGAGTGAAATTCTATCAGATGTTCTCCCTTTCCTTTATCATCTTTTTGAGTTAAGACAGTAGCAATGCTAGATTTTCTACTGAATACATACATCATGAAGTCCTTTGATAGGTCTGGATTGACTAACACAGGAGATGAAAAAATAGCATCCTTAAACTTCTTGAAAGCTTCTCTAGCTTCTTTAGTCCATTTGAATAATTGATCCTTTTTCAACATCAGGGTGATTGGTCTGATTATCCCTACAAAATCCGAAATGAATTTGCTTACAAAATTTAACTTCCCTAATAAATACTGGACTCCTTTCTTGTTGACTGGTAGGGTAAGTTCTTTGATTGATTTCACCTACTCGGGATCAATTGTGACTCCTTATTTGGACACTACATGTCCGAATAGCTTGCCTTGCGGTACTCTGAAGACACATTTTTTCAGGTTTAGGGATACCTCAAACTCCTAATTTTTTTTGAAAACCATCTCAAGGTGATTGAAGTGATCATCCTTATGTTTGGAGAAAACAGTTAGATCATCCAAATAGATTAGGATACTCTTGTTAATCAAATCGCTGAAAGCGATATCCATTGCCCGCTGGAAAGTGGCTCTTGCATTTGAGAGGCCAAAAGGAATTTTAGCATATGTGAACGTTCCCCACTTGGTAGTGAACATTATTTTGTGTTGGTCCTCCTCTTTGATCAATATATGATTGTACCCAGAAAAACCATCCAACATAGAAAACATTTTAGACCTTGCCACTGTTTGCGAGATAGACTCCATGGAAGGCAATAGGTAGTGGTCCTTTTAAGATGCTCTATTTAGGTCCCAAAATTCAACACTAGATGAATATCCCCATTCTTTTTTCAGACTGGAACCAGGTTGGATACCCATGTGTTGTGCTTGATCAAGAAGACGATTTGCGATTGAATAAGCTTTGTCAACTCTTGCACCATTAGTGCCTCAATCTTTGGATTCACTGGCCTCTACTTTTGTCAAACTAGTTTTTCACCTTCCGTGAGCTCTATTGTATGTTGGATGATGTCGGGATCGTATCCCCTGAGGTCATCATATGGCCAAGCCACTACTCCTTCATATTTGTTGTTGAAGTTGATGAGCCTTTCTTTATCATGATGCGAGACATCTTTCCCGACTTTGAGCTTTCTTCCATCTTTGACTTGAAGGTCCGCATAGTCACTTTTTTCTGCTACAAACTTCCTCAAATCATTTCTTGCATCATCAGAATCAAACAAGTTCTCAAGAGTGACCAGTCCTTTTGGAAGTTTGTTGGATCTTAGCTAAATGATTTGTTTGTCATAGCCCTCGAAAAATTTAGTTGGAGTTGGTCAGCAAACTCTCCCGACTATTGGATGAATGAGGTGATGTGTTCATCACTGTCAAACACTTTGCAACTCTAATCATTATTTGGAATCACCGGCTGGAATATCACTCATACAAAGTGTTTGTTATGAATTAGGTTGGAGACATGGTCAAACTGAGATCCGATTGCGGCCATGCGGACTATCTAGATGTTGAAGGCTTCAAAACCTTTGATCAGGTCCTAGACTCTATGTCTATAGGATCTCATGCAAAAATTATTGGCTGTGGAGAGCCCTCAGACTTGATTAACCACTAGTTCAAAATATTTGAATACTATTAGTTGCTTGATGCCCATCCGCTCCGTAAGGCTTAGACCTTCTACTAGTTCTTCATATTCAGCTTCATTGTTCGAACAAGTGAACTGGAAGTAGAAAGACCTCAGTGTATTTTCATTGTGTGGGGATATCAAACATATCCCAACTCCTGCACCCATTTTGCATCTTGCCCCATCAAAATGCAGCTTCCATAGCTCTGAGGTTTGATCACTTTTAGATTCCTTTATGACCTTCATAATCTCTTGCTCTTCGTCGAAGATGACATAAGTCCCTAACCCGATAGCATGGTAGTCTCTGAAAGGATCAATGTCTATGTATTCGCTCAAGAGAACTTCCTTTGAATCTATTTGGTCTCTGGTCACTTTTTCATCCTCTTGCAACTCGGTGCAATACATTTCCTCCTTGGCGAAAGAGGTATGAGCAACCTCAAAGTTGATCATGGCTTCATCGACCACATGTTCTGAATGTGGAGCTTCAAACACTATTTTCATCTTAGCTCCATGCTTAGTCCTGAGGATCAAGTGCAACTAGTCCAAAGACAAATATCTGCCTATCTTTGAAGTGAATTCTCAAGATAGGTAGAGACCGAACATGGGGGGAACGTCTATGATCACAACATCTTGCAAAACTGTGATACTAGGGTAGAAGAACAGATTCAAGGGGAGGTCTTTGATGACACCTATGATTTCAACTTTGTTTCCATCAAGCTGCATAACCCACTTCTTTAAAGGTTCATAGCTAATTCCTAAGGCTTCAACTATCAGTTTGGGCATGACTGTAGTGCTAGCATTGGAGTCAATCATGGCATTGTGTAATAATTTCTCTCCCACAATAAGAGTTAGGAATAAGGGTTTCTATTTGGGCTTATCTCTAACCTTGACAGAGGCTTCCTCTGTGCTATTTGTGAGAACCTTGGCAAGAGGTGGTAGGTCAACAACCTTTCCTTTGAGCGATTGTTCCATCGGCTCAATGATCTGATCCTTCCAGAGAGTTTTCTGTAGCAATGTATTCTATTCCAGAATAACTAAGATATCCCATAGAGACACATTAGCAGAGGATTTCTTTAATTATTCCACCACATTGAAGGGTGGCGGATTTGGAGGCTGCTGCTCCTTAGCTTTGGCTATAATAATTTCCCTTTGTAGTTGACATTGCTACACGACTGCAAAGACATTAGGAGTTTGGTCGGAAGCACTTTTGGGCTACAGACTGATTGGTTGTGATGTGACTGGTTCACCCGTGAATCTCCTCTTTGAGCGAGTGTTGTAATTGGATTGCATTTGCAGAGTTTTTGATGTGGATGCATCGTTAACAAACACCACCTCTTCCTCTTCCATCCATGAGAAGAGCGTGTGATCAGGAGTGATATCTGTTTCTTGCTCCAGGGACACCCCTTATATTTGTGCAGTGAGCACTGCGTTTTCCATTTGTGGAGAGGCATATACTTAATCTCCATGGTCCGATACTGCACCTTGGTTGCGTTGTTTTGCCACCTTTTGTTGTAGGTTACCACACAGGTAGTTTTAGGGCATATGTGCATCACCATAGGGGAAGCACTAGGGGTTGATATCATTGACTAAGTTGTTTTTCCCCACCATCAATTCTCTGCTTGAGCTTGGGTTAGCACCTTGCAGTGAAGTAGGCACTAGTACAATTTGATTAGTTGTTTACACCTGCAGACTTGTGCACGAGCCTCCTTGGAATTGATTCTACTGGTAAGAGGACCTTCCGCCTTGATAATTTTGATAGGTTGGCTTTGGATGTGTGGATTGGTTTCACTTGATGACAGTTATTTCATTGGTGATGGTCCACAACATTTCCTTGACATCACTCATTTCATCTTTTGAAGATCTGGATAAGTATACATGGATTGAGGAGGAGCAGATGCACTGGTAGACAAAATCTCTTGGGTGGGAATTGATATTTCAGGAAATATAGGCA
The DNA here is from genome assembly GCA_007258455.2 of Sequoia sempervirens. Classification (NCBI taxonomy): domain Eukaryota; kingdom Viridiplantae; phylum Streptophyta; class Pinopsida; order Cupressales; family Cupressaceae; genus Sequoia; species Sequoia sempervirens. The sequence goes on from VDFB02389985.1 coordinate 21,869, forward strand.
TGATGGGCCGAGGCGGCAACTTCCCTACATCTATCAAATTGTTCTCTGCTTTGACTGGGATGCTATATGCGCTTGGTAGAGTGGTTCTGCCAAGGGATTGAATCATCATTGAGATGTCGGCATTGATGGATTTCAAGTAGAACATGAATGCCAAATCGACGAGCGGGCAGATAGCAGCCTGAATTCTCTACCAAGTTATATGGAACTAAGCGTTGAAGTCAGTCATGGCTTTATATGGGGCTCGCTTTATGATTTCCAACTGATGATATTGCAAAGACCTATCTCGTTCATTAGAGAATCTTTCATAGAAAGGGTCTCCAAGTTGGTCCCAGGTAGCGATAGTATTAGCTTGTAGAGTGCGGTACCAATCTAACACTTTTCCCCTGAAAGAAGCTACAAGCAACCTTAGTGGTACATTTTGGGCTGTGATTCCATGCACCAAACATATGTCCGCCACATCTTGCAGATGTTTAGATGGTGTTCTTGAGCCATCTTTGGTAAATTTATGTATAGCTTTCAAAGCAGAAACTGGGATAGGGGCCCAAATGACAGGTGCTACTGGTGCTATGAGGGGACTTATGACATCCCACACCAAATAATTTCTATTAGCAGTTGACAACATGGCTAGCGGAAGGGGCAGAGGAAGCAAAACGTTCACTATCTGGGTCACGACTTGTACTGTTCGTAGTGGTGGCACTAACAAACCAGGGTTATTCACTGTTTGGGATCTAGTAACAGGCCGATGGCTTATACACCCTCTTTAGATTTAGATTCATTTAAGTAGTCCCACCGGGCATGCCAGAAAAAAAGAAACTGTTGATGCCAAGAATTGGCAAGGTAACAACCTTTATGGGAAACTCAGTTAATGGGGGGATCAATTGTGCTAAACTGAGTGACCTCTAAATTTTTAAAGAAGTTGAATTCTTCTGTAATTGGGGTTTTGGAATGGGAAAATGAAGCAAATATAAAAAAATAAAGATCTAACTAAGGCGATGCGCCAAGATTTAGATGTAAGGCATGATAAATCTATCTTTTGGACGCGATTTAAGGGCCCATTCAACAATCTGCTATGTTCCAGAATAACATAAATCAAAGATGAAAACCTGAATAATTCATTCAATGACATAAAATAATTCCCATATTCATTTACTGAAAAAAAGATTCAAAGACATGATCTAACCAACAAACTTGTATTTAGAATTATAGAAGTTCTGCAAATAAACAATTCAGGATAACAATGGCACAGTATAATGTTTTTTCAAATAGCTTAAAAAAATAGAGAGGCAAAACAATGGCACAATCTGAGAGTCTTATACAATAATCTAAAAGCAATACAAAAGGCTTGGTGTCTTTTTCCTATTTTTTTTGTATCTTCTAAACTCCTTTTCAGAAGGAAGAAGCAGTATATATAGCTAAAATCCCACCGCTTGGTGGGCCAGTAACATAAAAGATCCCATATCTCGAGCAATGATGCTTGTAGCAATGATTTCCTTTGTTCGTTGCAACAGAAAAGATTCAGGCCATAGAACTTGGTCGCTCCCTAACCAGATGCATCTCCTGCAAATGATAGTAGTGATCCCAACAAACTCTTGCATAGACATGGGTCACAAAATTATGCAGTCAGTTAAGACACGTGGTAGCCTGGCAGCGCACGCTGATCGCTCTCTCCTTGCATTGATGAAGTCCCCGCAAAAAAGACACGCGGCAATAGGTCGTGGCCCGTTCGTTGATTCCTCCTCCTTGCTTTGGGAGATTGCGCGGTGAATACATGTGGATAAATTCTTTACTATCGGTGCCGACTATGGGGTCCACCAAAAAGTGTACCCAGATGAAATCTATATGGCACGTGGACGGGGCTTGATTGAAAAGTGATGGGAAGCAGCCCTGAAGAGCCCACGATGTTGACACGTGGAAGCATGGCGGGAGCTGATAGGAGAGCTAAGGGAGGACTTTTTGTGAGGAACACTTGGTGAACACGTGGTAGCAACAGATGGAGTTCAAAAAGATAGGGCACTAGCGGATACTTAGTAAAAATAAAAACCACCTGTAGGGAGCTCGAGGAATTTTAACATTCACAATATACATGTACTCAAATTATACTTGAAGAGGGTATTGAGAAGAAGATTTTTTTTTGTGTGTAGCCTTGATTGTTTTGCTAATTTATTTTCTAGATTAGGTTTATACCTTTTAGTCATTCATTATACAATCGCTTGCATTGGAATTTTTGGTTTTGAAGGAGAATAATAGTAACATAAACTCATTCTAATGATTAAACAATTATACAAACAAACACATAAAAATGTTGCAACAATACATTATATTTGTTGATAAAAGTTTGATAGAAAATGTTCAAAGTTATGAAATCATTCTGGACAAAAATTATTGATTCAAAACATTTGAATGTGAAAACCCTTAGGAGCTATAACTACTCTCCTTCAAAGTGGTACATAATATGACTTCACACAAAGGTTCAACTAGTCAATATGACAATTATCTGTCAAACTAAAACACTAGCAAGAATAGTAACATGAGGACCTACACATGATGGTGAATGATACTTTCAATGTAATATATCTTGAATCAAGGCTATTACACAAGATAATCATTAAGATATTATTTTTTAGACATTCCTAAATTTTTAATGTGTTGAAGGTTCATTTTATTTCAATTTATAAGTCTATTTTGATTCTATATTACTCAATACAAATTAGTTTAAACTATCAAACATGACTAATATACATCCACAACTGATTTTGTATGACATCAATCTTGTGTGCAAGCTATATTTTAATGACTTACATCTACATTTCTTACCTCTTTATGATGATTTTGTATGACAAGTTTGGAAATTATTACCTTATAGTGATAATATCTTCTTTATGTTCTCTTCATATCAATCATTAGCTTCATTTTTTTCATGATGGACATATTATTAAGAAACCTATGATCCCTATAGACAAGTGTCATCTTTGGTTTGTTGGCACAAAAATTTGATCAAAATTCAATCTCCCTTCTCTATCTATTTTCCCCTTTATATCTCTTATTTCTGTCTCCAAGTCTATCTCTCTTGATTCCTCTCTTTAATTTTCTTTATATATCACTTTGTCTCCTCTATCTCTGTTTTTCTCCCACCCCTCTCCTAATTTTCTCTTTCTTTCTTTCTCTTTATATCTCTCATGCTTTAACTCTCTTTCTATATTTACCTCTTTATGTTGTATGGATTTTAATAATGACAAACCAAAGAAAAGTAAAATATGAAATTTGTAATAAAGAGGAACTTTCTCTTAAAAATAAAAAGTTGAATCTACTTTCATGGTCATTGCACCAATAGTTCAAAGATGCCACATTTCCATCTAGAGATACATTGAGTGTAGATTATCATTTAATTTACTTAAAAGCTTGGAAATTGGACTTGAATACTTAATAAAGACACTATTCAAAGAAGTCTAAGGATTTATAATAAAATATAAAGCTAAAACATGTATTGCCTCTTAATTTATAAGATTAATGGAAGGCATGCAATATAATAAAAGAGGTGGGTGAATTAGTATATGCAAAAAATATTTAATTCAACATTAACTACCATTAATAACTTCTCCAAGTATAAACCTTAAATATCAAAGTAGCAAGTATTAATTTCTTCAATCATCAAAGAAACACAAATAGATGCACACATCCACAAGGAATGCCATATATATGTGGAAACCCATAATGGGAAGAACCACGATGAGAAGAGCTTCTTGGAGCTATTGTCTAAATCCAACCTTACAAAAATAATGAATTATTTACAATCATGAAGTAGACACCAACCTACCAGAGACACCAATCCCCAATTGTGTTTTTAGGCACCAACCTATTGGAGACACCAATCTCCAACATATAGATATGAGCACTAACTCAATAGGCAAGACATCAGTTCTATTGAATTACAAAGATATGATTTGTGGATCTTCAAGACTAATCACACAACTTGCACTTGGTTTTATTTGCCTTCAGACACTCTCCTACACAACATATGATCTTATGATAATGACACACAATGATTAGGATGCAACTCCCATTACACCACTAAAATATAAAATTCACACTCACTCTCACATACTCTAAAAATGATTCATCATTGAATGAATTCTATGTTGAAAATGGAGGTAATTATGTAGCTCAAAACTTATAAAACTATGATATTGTAGATCTAATTAAGTGTTATTTTTACAAATTCTTTGTGTATGATTATCTATTTAAATCAATTTTACCAATTTTAGAAGTAGATAGAAGATTGTAGAAGAATGAGACAAGAAGATAGAAGTGACACAACATATATGTGGAGAAACCCTTTCGGGAAAAAAAACTCCACCACCAGAATCAATAGTGCTTGTATTATTTAACCTTAGAACAAGATTACAATAACATTATATCAATCCTTGATTGAGATGCTTCTTTTGCCTTCAACAATTCTTCTTCACAACCTACAATAAACTATAATAAAACTCTCTTCAACTTTCTACAATTAATAGACAATAACAAGCATTGAAAACTCCAAAGAATTGTCAATTACAAGAGCACAAAGCTCCTCTCAAAATCCTATTCCTATTTGTGCAAGTAGAGTTCCATCATGTAACATGAAGTCAAATCCAATGTATCCTCAATTTAGGTGCCCCAAACTAAACTCCTAACTGATCGTTGGTCAAGAAAATATCTTCCAAGCTTCTCCTCAAAGTTGGCACCCAAGGATGGGCCCACTTAACTCAGCCTTGTAAATATCTTCTCATGCAAAAGGTGTTAACTCCAAGATGCCAAATTGGGCGCCCAAGGTGGGTTCAAGTCAATCTTTGTTAATTGAAATATATCTCTCCATCAATTCATGCAAACATGATGCATGATTGATCATCCCCACTTAACTGAATGTAGCCATCTATTATCTGTCATGCAACTCAAGTCATTAGCATGCAACTCAAGTCAACTGAATTCAACTAACATGCAACTCAAACTAACTACATGCAACTGAAGATAACTAAACCATAACTTAACTAAACTGATATGAACTAAACTAAACTAAACTGTATTGAACTGAATTGAATTGAACTATGTAAATATCAATCCATAACTTCTAGGATCTTTACATGCATTACTGAAGTGTCATCTTTCCTCCAAACAGTTAACTTAATCAAGGTGGGTTCCACCTTCCATGTGGGTGCCCCATGTGCTCCTATTATTTAGGAACTCATCTTGGATGCCCTCACAAGTTCCTATCATTTAGGAATAATTACAAATGTCAAATTACATGTTCATTTCATTCAAATTTAATCTCTTTCTAATCCTAGTGTTGGGGAACACTTTCCAAGGACTTAGGAGATACATGAAGTATGTTTAGGATTTCAATTAAATGGCATCCTATTCCCAACATTCTCCCACTTGATATTATACATTGCAATTATTCTAAACATCAAATCATTATTATAAATCAAGTATAGGGCTCAAGGCTAGTGTTCTTCTTGCACCAAGAGAACTTATCTGTAGGAATTGGTTTCATAAGATAATCTACAACATTGATTAAAGTGTCAACTTTCTCAATCAATACCTTCCCACTCAACCATTTCTAGCACAAAGTGATACTAAACATCAACATGCTTAGTACGAGCATGATACATAGGATTTTTGGCTAAACAAATAGCACTCTGACTATCACATTCAAGTTTAATTTGCTTGCAATTAAAACCAATACCTTTCCCAAGTCTCTGTAACCAAAATGCATCTTTAGAGGCATGTGTAGCAGCCATGTACTCTGATTCTATGGTGGACAAAACAACCATGGGATTCCTCTTACTCATAACTAACCACAACTCCAAACAAAGTAAACACATAGCCACTTGTCGACCTTTGACTGTCCAAGTCTCCTGCCCAATCTAAATCAACAAAACCCTATATGTCCAATGATCTGTGCATAATATCAATATCATTAGCACCATGATAAACCAAACAGTAATCAGAAGTACCTTGTAAATATCTAAACACCCTCTTAACATAAGTCCAATGTTCTTTACTAGGGATAGACATAAACCTACTTAGAACTCCCACTGCTTGGGCTATATTTGGTCTCGTACAGACCATTGCATACATTAAACTACTAATTGCACTAGCATATGGAATTTCAAAAATTTCCTCATAATCAAAATCAGATTTAGGACTCATGTCTAAACTTAACTTTGTGCCAACTGGTAAAGGAATATTAATTGGTTTACTTTCCTGCATGTTAAACTGTTTCAAAATAGTATCAACATAGTTGCATTGACTTAAGAAAAGCTTTCTGTTACCTCTATCTCTGCTAATCTCCATACCAAGGATATATTTGGTAGCCCCTAGATCTTTCATCTCAAATGTGTTAGAGATTTGTACTTTCAATTCTTTGATCATTACCTTGCTGTTACCAATAAACATGTCATGAACATACAAGATAATAATTAAAAGCTGATCATCAATAACTTTTTATGTAAACACAATGATCTTCCTCACTCCTAACATAACCAATTTTCAATGCAAAAGCATCAAACTTCTAGTACCACATTCTCGGTGACTGTTTCAATCCATATAAAGTTCTCTTTAACTCTCCTTTTACAACAAAACCATCAGGTTGCCTCATATAAAATTGCTCATCAAGATTTCCATGCAAAAAAGCAGTTTTCACATCCATTTGCTTTATCTCAAAATCATAAGCAACAACAATAGATAAAAAGAATCTAATATAAGTTAATTTAGCAATAGGAGAGAATATTTCATTAAAGTCAACTCCCTCTCTCTGGGAGTAGCCCTTGGCTACTAATCTAGCCTTGTACCTTTCGAGATTACCATTTGCTCCAATTTTCTTTTTAAAGATCCATTTACAACCAATGGCCTTTCTTCCTTTGGGACAACTCTCAAGATCCCATGTGCCACAAGTATCCAAGGATTCCATTTCCTCATGCATAGCTCGTGACCAAAGCTTGTTCTCATATGAAGATAGAGCTTCCCTATAAGATCTAGGTTCATCATTAGTACTCATCAAAGCAAATATACAATGAAAATTAGGTGGGCTATACCTATCAATGGGATTTCGTTGTCTTGTGGATCTTCTCAAAGGGGTTTCTTCTTGTTCCTTAATATGCTCATCATGAGTATCTATCTCATAAGAACTCTGTGAACTCTCCTAATCCAATCCATCCAATTGTTCTTCAACATGTGCACCTTCTTGCTTCTCAGTATTTATCTCAAAATTCACTGTTCGAGAAGTATCCTTCTCCTTTGGTTGTTCTTCTCTTGAATAAGCTCTAAATTCCCTGAAAATCACATCTCTAGATAAATTGATTTTTTGGGTTAGAGGATTCCAAAGCTTGTAACCTTTTAAATTTTCACCATACCCTATGAATATACATTTACGTGCTTTTGGATCCAACTTAGACCACTTTTTGTTTGGCACGTGAATAAAAGCCTCACAACCAAAGATCCTTAAATGTGCAACACTAGGTTTTACTACCTAACCACATTTCATAAGGAGTTTTATCTTCAATAGATGAACTAGGGGATCTATTGATTAAATAACAAGAAGTACTTACAACCTCGGCCCAAAGGCACCAATCTAGCTTAGCACTACTTAACATACTCCTAGCTCCTTCCAATAAGGTTTGGTTCATCCTTTCTTCTACTCCATTTTGTTGAGGTGTATATGGAGTAGTTTTCTATCTCACAATTCTTGCATGCTTACAATAATCATCAAATTCCTTAGAACAATATTCACCACCATTATTCGATCTCAACATTTTTATCTTATGATCTGATTGTTTCTCAACCAAAGCCTTAAATTCTTTAAACTTATTAAACACATCAAATTTGTTATGCATAAAATAGATCCAAGTGTATCTTGAGACATCATCAATAAATGTGACATAATATCTAGATTTTCCAATAGAGTCAATATCCATAGAGCCCATTACATCTGAATGAATAATCTCTAATAATCTTTTAGCTTTATTTATTCCACTAGAAAATGAAGATCTAGGTTGCTTTCCAAACACACAATTCTCACAAAAATCATTTTTGCCAATATTATAATCAGGAATACTGTCAACCAATTTCTTATTAAGAATGGTCCTAAGACCTTTTTCACCAATGTGGCCCAATCTATGGTGCCACGACATACATGTATTTTCAGCTTCAGTTACATTGGCTGATTTATTCAAATTGGAGGTATTAAGCTTAAACAAAGTCCCAATTTGAGATCCTTTAGCAACCACCATATTCCCTTTCACCAATATGCAACCACCTTTGTCAAATGTCACTTGCATTCCAGAATCATCAAACTTAGATACAAAAAGTAGATTTATAGCAATTCCTAGAATATGTAAAACATCATTAAGGGTAGTAACCCTACCATCACTAAAGCACAACTTTACCTCTCCTTTTCCAACAACCTTTGTTGTGCTATTATCTCCAAAGAAGACATTCCTTCCATCATATGCAGTATACTTAGTGAATGACTCCTTGTTAGGAGTCATATGATAGGAGAAACCTGAATCAATAAGCCAAGAGTTATCACAAATAGTATTAGATGAAATGACCAATGCATCATTACTATCATTCAAGGATTTATCTGTAGAAGCATCAAAACTGTTTTTCTTGTTCCTACAATCCTTCTTTACATGTCCAAGTTTCCCACAATTCCAACACTTTATGTTACTCTTACTAGGGGTTTTAGACTGTCCTTTGGACTTACCCTTTCCTTTCTTGTTTGCCTTAGATTCATTTTCCTTAGGCCTACCTCTTACAAACAAGGCACCTTGGTATCCCGTTATAGACTTCCTCCTCATCGCCTTTGATAGGAGAGTAGGAATTATGTTTTCCATCTTAGGATCTGCACCACTACCACTAATAGCAACAATTAGATTTTCCCAAGATTCTGGTAAAGAACAAAGTAACAAAATTCATTTATCTTCATCTTCTAGCTTTACATATACAGATGCTAATTGAATTAGAATCAAATTAAAAGTATTTAAATGATGTGCAACATAATCACCATCTTTCATCTTTAAAGAATACAACTGTCTTTTCAGATACAACTTATTAGTAAGACTTTTGGTTTGATATATATCACCTATCCTCTTACCTTCTTATCAAGCTTAGCCTAATCCTCATCTGACATCATTGTAGGTGACTTTGTCTCATTACAAACAACTAACCACTGATCTCTCTCTTCAAGGAGATCTTCCATTTTTAGTTTCCACATCTCATAACTAGATCCATTTAATCTTTCAATATCTAAACAATAATTAGAACTCATTGTAACACACTTCTTTTACAAATCTGCAATAACAAAATAGAAAAAGCTCCTAGTACAACCAAAAAAACTTCAAACTTTTAAGAGAAAGGCGTCCCAAACTCTACCCAACCGTTAGCTTTGATACCAAATGTTGAAAATGGAGGTAATTATGTAGCTTAAAACTTGTAAAACTGTGAGATTGTAGATCTAATTAAGTGTTCTTTGTTACAAATTCTTTGTGTATGATTATTTGTTTAAATCAATTTTACCAATTGTAGAAGTAGACAAAAGATTGTAGAAGAATGAGACAAGAAGATAGAAGTGACACAACATATACATGGAGAAACCCTTTCTAGAAAAAAAATCCACCACCAAAATCAATAGTGCTTATATTATTTAACCTTAGAACAAGATTACAATAACACTGTATCAATCCTTGATTGAGATGGTTCTTTTGCCTTCAACAATTCTTCTTCACAACTGGCAATAAACTCTAATAAAACTCTCTTCAACTTGCTGCAATTAATAGACAATAATGATCATTAAAAACTCTAACGAATCATCAATTACAAGAGCACAAAGCTCCTCTCAAAATCCTACGCCTATTTTGTGCAAGTAGAGTTCCATCATGTAACATGAAGTCAAATCCAATGTCTCCTCAATTTAGGTGCCCCAAATTGAACTCCTAATTGATCGTTGGTCAGGAAAATATCTTCCAAGCTTCTCCTCAAAGTTGGCACCCAAGAATGGGCCCACTTAACTCAGCCTTGTAAATATCTTCTCATGCAAAAGGTGTTAACTCCAAGATGCCAACTTGGGCGCCCAAGGTGGGTCCAAGTCAATCTTTGTTAATTGAAATATATCTCTCCATCAATTCATGCAAACATCATTCATGATTGGTCATCCCCACTTAACTAAATGTAGCCACCTGTTATCTGTCATGAAAATCAAGTCATTAGAATGCAAATAAAGTCAACTGAAGTCAACTAACATGCAACTCAAACTAACTACATGCAACTGAAGATAACTAAACCATAGCTGAACTAAACTGAACTGAATTGAACTGAACTGAACTAAACTAAACTGATACTGAATTATACCGTACTGAACTAAACTGAACTAAACTCCACTCATGTAAATATCAATCCCTAACTTCTAGGATCTTTACATGCATTACTGAAGTGTTATCTTTCCTCCAAATAGTTAACTTAAGCAAGGTGGGTTCTACCTTCCATGTGGGCACCCCATTGGCTCCTATTATTTAGGAACTCATCTTGGACACCCTCACAAGTTCCTATCATTTAGGAATAATTACAAATGTCAATTTACATGTTCATTTCATTTGAATTTAATCTCTTTCTAATCCTAGTGTTGGGGAACACTTTCCAAGGACTTAGGAGATACATGAAATATGTTTAGGATTGCAATTAAATGGAATCCTATTCCCAAAATTCTAGACATAAATATATGCATTCCAATACATTCACAATATTTCATGTCGGCCAAGAACCTCGTACCATCATCCACAATTAGCTAGGTTGAGTAAGAGTGGACCTAAATTCAAATTTGCATGAAATGTGTAGCGGGTCAGTCCTAAATCAATTTTGTTGCTACCAATAATAGATGATGTTATGTGCTTCCTTCATTTATCTTAAACTAGATCTATTTCATCTTCACACGCTTCCTTCAACTGGCACACACTTCCCTTCCCTAGTGTAAACACTCAGGTGGTATTCACAGTTAGCTAGTCAACACAGAAAATAATCTGTTACATTTAACTTTTTGTCTGCTAAAGCTCAACCTTTGAAACTATCAAATCTGGTACAACATGAG
>VDFB02389986.1:0-13584 GCA_007258455.2 Sequoia sempervirens
AAATGCGCCCATCTTCAGCTGGAAGTCAAGAAAAATGTTTAAGTATTGGTAAAATCCTCCACCTTCAAAATGCGCCCAAGGAGAAATAAGATGATGGAAAATATTCTAAGTCATTGTTAAATCCTCCTGCCACCTCCAAATGTGCCATGCTTGATCAAGGTGTTGAAAATTTTCTAAGTGTTGAGGTTTCATCCTCCTCATATGCTAAAATGCGCCCACTTCAAGGAGGTTGGTATAAAAGTTTCTAAGTGTTTAAGATATCCTTCACCCCATAGGAAATGCGCCCATACTCAAAAGGAAGTCAAAAGTCAAAGAGCTTTATCCTTCTCCATGTCTCAAATGCGCCCATTCCTCTCTCCCTCTCAAATGCGCCCATGTCACTCCAAAGCAAAGTCAAAGAGTCAAAACTTTATCCTTTACCATATACTAAATGCGCCCAACTTAGCCTAGAAGAAGACAAAATCTTAAATCCTCTTGGACAAGTGAAATGTGCCCAAATTTAGGAAGAGGTCAAAGAGGTCAAAGATGGCGTTGAAAGTTATATCCTTCATGACATGTGATATGCGCCCATATTTAAGGAGAAGTCAGCAAGTCAAAGGCGTTAATGGCAAGTGAAGATAAGGCTGAAAAAAGACAAAAGGCGTTGTGTCCTCCTTGACCCCTTGAATGTGCCATGCAAGAAGAAGACAAATAAAAGATTCCTAGGGATTGTGCATGCAATAAGAAATATTCCAAGGCGTCAGAAGAATTAAATCCTCCTACAGAGGTAAAATGCGCCCAAAGTGCATGCTAAAGGTAAGGATTGAAAAGCAAGTCAAAGGGCATAGAAGTAATTTCCTATTCAACATGCTATATCCGCTAAGATTGAAGGGGAGTTGAGAAGAATATTTGCTAAGTGTAAGAAAATTCCTACAGATCCTTCCAAGTGTGCCTAGCAAGGAGTAGAGGTGTTTAAATATTTCCTTGGTATTTGAAGTGGAAGATGACCCCAAGATATGCGCCCACCTTGTGAAGTTGAAGTTAAAAAATATACGAAGGCATTGAAAATTCCTGTAGCACCCTCCATATGCGCCCGAAGGCACAAGGAGGCATAGAATCTTTTAAGGCGTTGAAAAGTTCCTTCACATGGGTAAAAATGCGCCCAAGTTGGCTTGAGTAGGGTGATGAAATTTTCTAAGGCATGAGTAAAAAAGAAATTGGCAAATGAGTTAGAGATGCCAGTCTCGCGAGTTTGATCAAAATTTTTGGGTCAGAGCAAGGAAATATGCCCAGGGGATTGAAAATTGGAATAAATTGTTGATAAAATATTTTTCTAAGGTTCAAAATTCAAGAAATTTAATGAACCCGTTCGTTGTATACCCATGAATTCGACAAGTTATGAAGAAAATTTTCTTCTGGGTATTGAAGATCTTCGATGAGAAGTTGATTTTAAAGTCTTCTGCTCTTCGCCAAGGCTTTCAGGATGGAGATTTTGAACGACACTTGAAATAATGATTTTTTTCCTAAGGGAAATTTAAATTTTCTAAGGAAAAATGGATAAAATGTGTTTTCAAAAGGAAAAATGCTTCAGATGATGAATTTGAAGTTGACTGCCTAGGTGAATTTGCTCAAACTCTTTGTGATGATAATCTTCTTGAGCCAGAGTTGAATAAAATGAAAGCCGTCAACGACCCAGCTGATGAGTGAATTATGATACGCCCTAGAGGAAGATGAAATTTGTCTAAGGCATTAAAATATGATGCACAGGTGTTTTATGCCCCAGCCTACAGATGTTTAAAAAAATCGTGAAGGCAAAAGTTGTGCTAGAGAAAATGATGAACTCTATTAGATGAAGAGATCACTCAAACATCGAGATCAAGTAAGTGAGGTAGTTTTATATGATGAAGTGTCTTGATACTCTTCTTTTTGTTTGTTTTGCAGGGTGAACGTCGAGACCAAGCGGTGATGACTTGAAGAAATAAAGCAAATAGTCCAAGGTGATAAAATCATGAAGGAAGAAAAGTTGCAAAAGGTGGCTAAGTATTGAGACTTAGTACGTGCCCAACTCAAGTGACAAAGAAGAAATGTTTTCAAAGCTCGGGATGGAGAGAAGAAGGTCGTCCTCAAGTACTTCTAAGTTGAAGAACAACATCAAGAAGAAAATCATTGTTGAGCGGAAGACTGAGGTTGCAATCTTGGAATTTCAAAATGAGAACGTACATGCCAGGCCAAAAATTGAAGCTGTTTGATCAAGTCTGCAGTCAAGAACAAGAACAGTGTGAATGCATTTCAAAACAAGAATCTTCTAGAAGATGGTGGCCATTAATTGCTTATTTATTGCCCCACTCCTCTTTGTGGCGGTTTTTAGGGCGAATCTTGTTTAGGGCTGAGGTGGCACAATCTGGGCCATCCAGTCGATTGTAATCTGAGCCGTCCGTTGGACTTGGCCAGCTATATAAAGGGGCATCCCCTCTCATTTGTAATTCATTAGAGTAGGCATTAAGTTAGACAGTAAACATAGAGTAGAGGGACAACTTAGAAGTAGCTTAGTATAGATTGGTAGTGTAGTTGAAGAAGGAAAGTTTTCCTTTGAAAACTTTTGCAAGAGATTGTTGTGTAAAACTTTCATAATAAAAGATCTTTTCATTGATGGTGTAATTCGTCTTTGTTATGGATAGCTAGCGAGGTTTCTTCATCCCTTCTACTTCAAGTAGCGTAATTTCATTTTTATGCAAGTAGATGTTAGCTGTGGAATGTGGTGTTTGATCTAAGCAAGCTTCGCTTATCCATACCACTAGCGGGCTCATTGATGGTGTGTTCGCCTTGTGTGGTCAACTGGAAACGTTGTGGGCCTAACTTCAATCACAGTTTGAATGATGGTATACGTCGTTGTGATGGTATCTTCATGTCAAGTGCTGGTTTGAACATCTTTAATCATCTCCCCTGAAGATTGCATCGACTCTGTGGAAGCTATCCGATGCGAGGCAAAGCGAAGTCCAGTTGAGGGTTTGCTAGTTGGGCTCCATATCACACTTATAATAGATTTTAGACTCTCTTAACCTTGCACCACTTTAAATTTAGTAATTTCTGATTAGAATAGGAAACCCGCCCTTCATAGACAAATCTTCCGAGCATTTGAATTCCTTTCTCCGCCATTGAACAATTCCGTAAGTCCCCTTGAAATACCAGCAAATCACATCGAGCCAACTGAGCCTATTCGCACTGAAAGAACCTTGGAGTTGAACGCATGAACTTTCTTGCAATCTTAGCGTGCAGAATACTTTGATCAAGAGAGGATAGAGTATCCGTTGGGAAACTTTATTCTGCATTGGTGCGGTCACGAAAAACACATCAAGAAGATCACTGATGCCTTTTACTCGACTATATGAGCTTGAATATTGAACATGGCAATGACTACAAATCCAAACATATCCTCCACCACCTAGAAGTTGCTGAACCATTTCTACATATTTCCAAAGGGGAGAGGCTAGGTTTGTTTTGAAACGAGATTGGATTGAGCCTAAGGAGGTACCGGTTGCCATTGTAATACGGAATAGTGAATACCTAAGGCACAACATATTGAAATTTTGGTATTGATTCATTGAATTTGAAACTAAAAGACTTAATTAATTTCAAAAAAATGAAAAAATTGAACATGTGTTATAGACATTTAGAAGAATGAAAATTTAAACAAAACAATAACTAAAAAACAAAACAAAAGAGTTGAAGTTCACTTGTGAAAAAAAATGTAAAAAAAATAATCAAAAAACTTAAAAAAACCTACCTCTTTTGAAGAAATCTTGCTCTATGATCTTCTTAGCAACGAATAGACACTTGCAAGTGCTTAGGAATAACACAACAATCAACTTTGAACAATCTATGATCAGCCTTTAAGTCTATTCCAGCTTGTGCAAGCAAAAGAGAAAGTTCAGCAATGGAGGCAAAAAATTCTTTTTTCTCATTCACAAATTGGTAAATGAGTTTCACTTTACCTATTTCATGTTTTTGAGGCAAGTATTAGGGTTAGAATTAATTAAAAAGTCCCTAAAAGTCAAAAAGAAGTATTAGAAAAACAAAAAAATTAGCTTTTGGGTGGAATAGAACTCCAGTTCGAAATTTGGTCTGTCGAACCGCAGTCATGGGTCCGGACCCTGGCCGAACCCACAGTCCAAAATACGAACCCAGGACGAATTTCCACGGAGCAGACCCGAATTCCGGACCTGACTCGAACCCAACTCGAACCCGAGGCCTTCAGTAGCGAATCCGGTAACATAGGATTTAAGTTATATTAATTTAATACTTTATTATAAAGTCAAATTGACTTTATTCTTTTTATATCACTTAAATATTCATAAAAAGGTGATTTAAAATTAAATCACTTATGCATAGAAGTGGGCACCCAAGTATTTAATTTGGAACTATTGAAAAGTGAATTAAATATGATTCAAAATATTTAAAAGATTGCAAGTGGCGTCACTTTCTTGAAAGTCGTGCCTTTTGGATATAAGGCATTTTGGCAATGAGAAACTCACTTCTTGAATATTTTGACTTTTCCTTTGGTTTTCTTCTGTGCTATCGTCTGTGATTAGGGTTTGAGCAAAACTTCCATTGGAGAACGAGATCTCTTCGATGTTGAGCATTTTTGAGACTGTGAGAGACCAGTCGAATTAGTGCAACTGTGAGGGCTTCATTCAGAGGTTCTACATGCTTCAATTAGAGTTTTATTATTCAGTTTATACTTGTTTGCAATAAGGAAGGGGGTTTCTTCATCAGAGACGTCATCTTCAACAGATCTCAACTTTTAGCTTTGTTCTTTTGGTTTCTTCCTTGGCCGTACCATTTGCCTTGGGATTTGTGCCTTCCTGGAGGTTTGGCTTGTGAAGCTAGAAGCTAAAGCGCCTTCTTTTTTGTTCCTGTTTGAGCTTCATTCTTGGCGGCTACTCCTATTAGCCCTTTGCATCCTGTTTCAGAGTGGAAGAAGTCATTTATGGAGGCCAGGCGTCCCTATTTGCCAGTTTTCACCATTCTTGGCTGGCGAGTTGACTTCTTTTCTTAAATAAATAATCTGGAAGCTTTCGGGTATGTTTATCATTTGTGATCTATTTGTTTCAGTTGAATAATACCTTCTGCACTTTCATTCTGTAGAAAATAGCTCAGATTTACATTTTATGAGCATTTTATATGATGCGCCCCTTCTCTTCTGTCTACAAACTTTTCTTAAAAAACTTAAAACAACACAAATAAGATAAGGAAATATAGGGGTTTGAGTTGTGAGCCAGCAGGGTTCATCACACTAATTCTACATACAACATATGCTTCTGTTGGCTTTTGCATTCTATATTCTCTGTTATTATTGGTAACTATTAAATAGTGAAGTGCATTAATATAATTATTTTCCAGTTTCACATGTTTTGAAGCCATTCCGTTGGTACTTATAATTAATAGCTATTCATGTCATTTATTGTAAGGTTAACTGGAAAGAAATTGAACCAGATTAAGCATCAGAGTTGGAAATTTCATTGTCATGTTGTTTTGGAGTAATGAGGTTCAAATTTCATCTTTAATGGTTTCAACTTATCAATGCCTTTTAATGTTACTAAATTTTGATCTGGTTAAATAGATGGAAGGCTCGTTCGCAGTCTGTTCTAGCATTACTAAAAAGTTTGGAGGCCGATTTCCTCTGTTTGCAGGTTTGCCATAACATTTTCCAAAATTTTCATTTTTGAATAACTATTGTGTGTTAATTTTCAGACCATGGTAAGCAGACTCTGCACCAAAAGAAATAATCCTAAGTTCTAACTGGAAACTCAAACTTCAATTAGAACAGCCTCTCTGAGCACGATAACCTGCAAACACACACTGCTGAAAATATGAACAAAAAACGCTTAAAAAAAAATTGTTTATTAAACTGAAACTGAATTATAGTCAATTGTTCTTCTGTATTATATATATTTTTTCTGCTGCTTAAGTGGTGTGCCCAAGATCTCTTTTATAGACTAAGATAATCTTCTGGAATCTGGAAAGTTAAATAAAATAAAAGACAACACACTTTATTCTAGAAAAGGAAGCAACTTATCTTCATGAATTTAGAATCCCTAATATTTGAAAAGCTAGAAAAGTTAGTAGAGTCCAACATTTTGCCAAACATGGGAAAAAAAAACAAAACTGAATAAAAACTGCTTTCTTGCACCCAGCTTTAAGAGAACAGCAGCCAAGCAACACACTTGAAAAGCTAACATCCCCTCTTTGTGAAGAAGGCATTCTCCATGAAACCCAATTGCTCTCTTGGTATTTAAACTTCCTTTTTGTTAGGGGCTTTGTCAAATTGCCGACAACTTGCCCATTTGAGGGTATGAATTGAAGAATTAATACTCCCTTCTGAACTCTGTCACTGAGGAAATGATACACTAGATTTTTAAAGTGTTTGATGCAACTTTATTTGTCATAGTATCAATTGTCAGCTCTGATATCTAGTCAGTTATTTCAGCTGTCAACTTACAAAGTCAAATGGCCTCACAACTAGTGGAAGAATTTGCTATGTAGTTTGCCTCAGCTGAATTTAATGCTACTAGTATCTACATCTTGTTGAACAAGAAAAGAAACCTGAAGTGCTCTTTCTAGCACTAGCATCACCTGTCTCGTTTGAATCTACAAAGCCATGCAACATAAACTCTGTCTCTAGCATACCTCATACTTGTTCTTGTGCCTCCTACAATGTTTGAGTAAGCATTGGGTTATTTGTTTCTTTACTAGACCTTGTCTGATTTAGAATTGGCACTATTGCATTTTGTTGATTAGAACTTGGAACAACCTGTTCACTTTCATCAACCTCCATGGGAGGCTCATAAGACTTAGAGGACCAAACATCTTTATCAAATTTCACACCTTGGCTCACTACAATCTTTGTTGTAATGAAACATAGATCTTGTAAGCCTTGGAAGACTCACTGTATCCCACAAAGACACCCTTCAGGCTAGAGGGTTCAAGCTTAGTCTCTTTCTCCTCTAGCACATGAATGTAAATAGGACTCCCTGCAATATACCTTTCTAAAAATGTCCAGCAACTTCCACTGATTTCTTTTTAAGTTTGTCCCATTTAATAACAATAAATAAGTGTCCTTTTTCCAAAGTTATAACTTAGAGTAACTTTTGGACAACTTAATACATTATTATTTTATTATTCCCTTGTAAATCCACCTTTCAGCATACAGGAAATAAAAATAGGCTTTAGGTCTTCTGATTTGATTTAGTTCAAAAAAGGAGACATTACACTCCCAAACACCCAAAAATGAGAAACATCAGGTTTCTTTCATACAAAAGCTTCCTCTAGAGTCTTGTCCTTTAACACCTTGTGAGGACACCTATTGAATATGCGCACAACATGACTACATATCTCTGCCCAAAGAAACATGGGTGAATTTAAGACATGAATCATGGCCTTTGTTGTCTCTATTTGGGACCTGTTCTTCCTTTCTACAACTCCATTCTGTTAAGTGTTGTAAGCAGTGTTCCACGGAGTTTCGGGGACGGGGCCGGGGGGACGGCGGGGGACGCGTTTTCGTGAAATTCTGAGTCATTTTTAGCGTGTTTTTGGTCAATTTCGGGTTTTTTTGACATCACTGCAAGTAGGAGTTTTTGAGCTTGACTGCAAGTCAAGTATAGGAACTTTTTGTGTCTATTGCAAGTCATTTTGTTTTTATTTTCTCATTTTAAGTCTTTTCAGGAACTTTTTAAGTCACTTACAAGTATAGGAACTTTTTGAGGTCATTGCAAGTTACTTT
Source organism: Sequoia sempervirens (assembly GCA_007258455.2). NCBI lineage: Eukaryota > Viridiplantae > Streptophyta > Pinopsida > Cupressales > Cupressaceae > Sequoia > Sequoia sempervirens. The sequence continues at coordinate 7,760 of VDFB02389986.1, forward strand.
AACTTTTTAAGTTGCTTGTAATTGCTTTTAAAAGGTCCAACTTGCTTTTTAAGTTACTTGCAATCACTCTAAAAAGTTCTGATTTTACTTATAAACACTTGCAAAGGCTTGAAAAAAGCCCGATTTTAATAAAAGACACTTGCAATTGCTCTAAAAAGGTCCGATTTCATTTTAAGTTACTTGCAATGTCTTTTGAAAAGCCCGATTTTCATTAAAGTTATTTGTAATCACTTAAAAATCACTTGCAGATGCTTGAAAAAAGTCCGACTTCTTTTATTTTGACTTGCAACATGTTCTCAAAACCCCGATTTAAATGTTTTTGATGAAATTAACTTGTAAAGTGCCTTGAAAACCCCGATTTCTGAAAAATGAACTTGCAGTGTGTCATAAAAAACCCGATTTCTCTTGTTGCAGGCTTGTTCCTCTTTATTTTTGTTGTTTATCCTCATTTTAATGTCTTGAATCTCTTGCTTTTTGGGCGCCATTGTGTGTATTTGAATTTGCATTTGTGAGAAATGTTCTTGGGATGCAAAACGCGTTTTTCTCTTTCAATGAAAAACGTCATTTGCTGAAGACGTTTTTCTTATCATGCAAAATGCATTTTCCATTGTATTTCAAACGCCTTCCATTTCATACCATATGCCTCTCATTCTATTTGAAATGCCATTCATTTCATGATAAACACGTCCTTCATTCGCCATATCCATTGAAAACGTCTTGTATTAAAACACGTTTTTCATTATTGGAAACGCATTTTCTTCATTTTAAAAAAGGATGTTTTTCCTCCATTTCTGCCCTTCATTTCATCTGCCATACATTTGCTTTTACACTTCAAATGCCATTCAAAAATAAACGTATTTCTTGGCTGCAAAACGTGTTTCCTATTTTCAGTTATATTTCATCCGCCATACATTTTCATTCTCATTTCATTTCACATTCACATTTCATTCCATTTCATTACCATTTTCTAGAAAATAAGAAAAGAATAAAAATGCCCTAGAAAGCAAATCGGGATTTTTCCAATCAATTGCAAGTAGGGTATTTTTGTCTAAAATGCAACTACAAGTTAGCACAAGGAAATAAACTCGCAATGGTTTCCTATTTTTCCTACTTTGCACTTTTACTTGCGATGGCTTCCCAAAATCCCAATTATACATTTCACTTGCAGTCAGTCTTCCAAAACCCGAAATTCACTTGTGACCCCATTTTTGCATCAATTTATCCCTTCCCTTGTCAATCTTGTTTACACACATGATCTATCAAACCAAAAGATCAAGGCATAGGCATTGTTTTATAACAATTTCATCTTGAATAAGGTGTTATAGGTTCTTCATCAGTGAACAAAAGAAGAAGAGACACAGCAGTAATTCATGGAGCAGCCCGAAGGTCAATAATCCTCATGAGATAAAGTGAATTAAGCATTGAAAAAGAACGCAACAAAGAGAAGAACTTCCTTCCTAAATAAATGGTACTACTCCAAGCCTGTTATAAAGTTGAAGTTCGCCAAGGACACAAAGATTATTAAGAATGCAAATTCCCGTTCCAAGTTCGAGATGTCTTCACCAATCCTGAATACTTCAAGTTCTAAAATCCTGAAGCAGCATGAAGATCATCATAGATGAAGGATGATGTAGTTTGAGTCATGTCTTGGACACTTAGAATAATTTCAATTATGCATTTGTAATTTTGTTTTGACAAATTACATGTAAAGTCAAAAATTGTAATGGCAAATGGCCATGCTACTCGCATTATTGAAGATTGTAATTACATGTAATCAAATTACAAGTCAAGATAATTTAGGACTGTAATTTGGAATAAGTCAATTGCAAGTAGTTGGTGGTTGAGAGAATTTTTCAAGTTAGTTGGGATCCTCCCACCTTTTTCTAATGACCTCTCTCCTATAAATACTTGAGGGGGTCCTTTGTAATCTTTATCTTTTTGGCAAGCAAGAAAATTCTGCAGAAATTTGTACTCATAAAGACTTTGAGCTTTATAGTCATAAGTTGTTCTGTTTCAAGTAATATCAAAGAGTTGCAGATTTCAGACTTTGTGTTGAAATCCTACTTTGCATCCATTGTGTTCTTTTGTCATTTTGGAGCATTACTTTGTAATTATTTGAAGATTGTGGAAGATTGCTAGGGAGAGTTTCAATCAAAATATTTTCAGACTTTGTGCTGTAAATGTTGAAGATTGAATTCATAATTTAGAAGTTAAGAAGAATTGCAAGTCTTTATGCTCGTAACGATTCTCATTCATAGTAGTTAATAGATACATCATATTTGCAGACTTTGTGCTGTCTTATGTTGTATATTATCATTAGAATTATCTTACAAAAGGGTAGATAGGATAGTAGATTTTCAAGACTTTGCGCTTGAGATTGTTTTCCCGTCTCAAAGGAAGTGACGGAAGTCTTTGAGCTTTCAGGAAACTTCATTTCCTTTCTACTGATTTTATTTGCAAGCTGTCTTTATAGTTTATTTCATGTTACTTTTCTGCAAAGAGAAAAGAGTTTAATCTCTCCTGAAACAAGAGGAAAGATTATCATTCCACCCATATTTGTTTTTAGTTGGTTAGATAGGGGGAGCCTTCCCTTAAATAGGAGAGTTTAACTCACACACTGTGTTGAAATCACCATTTTGTCAAACCTCCTAAGTTTACAAAATATTCAACCAACAATTGTGAAGATGAATTCGAGGTTCGTCGTCGTCACTTTGTAGACTCACTATCACTCAGCTCTTTGATTACCTATCAGAGGATGTTGATGGTCTATCAGATGATGATGGAGAAGTTCTTCTCAATTCATATGTCAGAGATCAAATTGCTCGGCAGCCACTTCGTTCACCGGATTGGTATGCTAAGGAGAATACTTCTATTGAGGAAGTTTCTAGATCGGTTATTGTTTGTACCCCAAATAAATTTTTTGGCATTCTGTGTAAATTGAGCTAAATCTTGTTAAAATGCCATGAAAGGTCTGTTTTAGGTCAAACCAATCATAGAATCTTGGTGGGTTTCTGTCAAGGAACACATGTACAAAATTCTGAAAAATTGAAAATTAGGGTTTTTTCCCCTATTTTCAGGGAAATCCCCCGAAAATAGGACCTTCCCAGAAATGATCGAAAATGATTTTGATAGGCTTAAAAGGCTTCACGATCACATTGGTCAAGTCAGAATCATCAAAAGACACGTTTTACTCTGGTGGGTCTATTTCTCTTTTTCAGGAACGAAGTTAGGAGCTCCACAGCCATTAATGGCAGATTGGCCAGTACCAGGTGCTGAAAGCTAAGCTTCAAAAGCTTCAACGACACAACCATGGTGGAAAAGGTCGAAAAAGATGCTGTTTGACGAAGGAGATTCCTGAAAACGAAAAAGGTCAAAATTTGACTAACTCTGGAGATGTTACGAAGGGGAGATTGCTCACATGTTGAAAAGGCGCCTTTTTCAAGCAGGGGCGCCCATGATCTTTGAAGGTCAAATGAAGTCAGTAAGATCATCCGAAGCAGTCATTCTCAACGTTTGATTGCTGGCTCAACAGTGAAACAAACATCCAAATCATCTGATGAATGGATCGTAAGCGGCTGCTGACAAAGCAAAAAGAGGCAGTTGAGGAACTATCAGGAAACCACAGATAAACGATGAAGTTCTAAGAAAAAGAGCCTTTTCAAAAGAAAGGCGCCCTTTCTTTTGGACTTCCAGATGCTGACCAATGACAAAAGGCTTCCTTTGATAACCTTCTCAGCTCAAGCAAATCTCGGAAACGCAACTGCAAGCATCAATACCTGACAGAGCAGTCAACGGATAATCTGGATCAAAGTAGGCAACTTGTCAGATGAAAATAATCAAGCTAAAAGGCAAAAGCGCCCTTTTCAAGGAGGGGCGCCCTTGGATAAAGGAACCCTAATTTGAGATCCAGATTTCCCAAAGACAGTCATTCTTAGCAGAACAGAGCTGGGTACCTGATGAAACATCAAGTGAAAACATCTGACTCTCCGATCAACGAGAAATCCAGATCAAGGCACGAGAGGTCATTTCAGAAAGCTGAAGAAAGAAGATTGAAAATTTCACTAAGGCATTAGCAAAAGCGCCTTTTCTTGGGAAAGGCGCCCATTCTGTTGAAGCCCTAAACTCAGCTTTTTATCATCATCTCTCCCAGGCACTTCTCTTCAGTTTGGATCCAGCTCCGCAGTGAATGTGTCCGTGACGTCTCAGGATCAACAGACAACGCTAGATTCAGGATCAAACAGAGGGTTTTCAGGAGAAAAATACTAAAAAAAACTTGCAAAAGATGAAAAGGGACGCCCAAAAGAAGTCAAAGGTCATTTGTTGACTAAAGTCAAAAGCTTTTTGAGTTAAAGTTGGCTAAAACGCTCCACGATTGGTGGAAATCACCTTTTTAACTTCAGATCAAACTCAAATCACCTTTTGAGCTTGTGTTAGGTCCCCAAATTTGTGGATCTGAAGCTCAAACATATATATTCAAGGAGATGGCGTCCCCTTTTCATTATTTCATTGCAGATTCAAAGATAAAAACAGCCACAAGCTCTCAAGGACGCCATTGAAGATCTGAAGGAGGTTTTCATCCGTTCTTCATTTTTATTTGCAGATCTGAAGCAGGAAAAGATTGCCATTTTGAGGATTGGATCAGAGATAGTTTTTTTGAAGATCAGATAAAACTTCCAATCCACCTTCTGTCTTTTTCCTCTCTTCTTGTCTTAGGTTTTCTTGCATCTGACAGAAAAAGCAACAGGCTACATCAGATCTGATCAACTGGGTAGATTCAGCATCATTTTCCAGAGAAACCCATCTCGACAAATTTTCCAAAATCAGCAAACTTGCTGCCCCTATTTTTGGGGGTTTTTCCGAAAAAGTTTCAGAATCCAAATTCTGAGGAACTGGGTTTGTTCAGCATTGAAGCACGAACAAAACCCATGTGCCAGATTTTTTCCGGAAAAATACTTCTCGGCAGGGCGCTATTTTTAAGTGTTTCCGAAAATCATCTGAACTAGGTCAAGATTACAGTCAATCTTTAAGTTTTTCAGGATGCAGTACTCCCAGGTGCAATACGAGACCAAGACGGTCTTACTCCATGATTACCTGAAAACAGTTGACACAAATCTACACCAAGTAAATCCAGTGGTCGATTTGGAGCAGTTAGAAGGCATGAATCAAATAACATTGCAGAATATCGAAGAATCCGGATTGCTGCAAGCCGCATCAATTCCCATCACACTACAAAGCGTAGAGCTCGTAACCGCTTGTATCAAGCATTACAACCCTGCCACCAGAGAAATCAGAGCAGCAGATGGAAGAATTGTTTGCAGTTTAAAGCCTCAGGATATCGAAAGATGTTTTGATATTCCCTCACATCCTAACAGCAAAGTCATATCATTGACGGAATGTGAGAAAGCTTTTGAGACCGCCAAGGACAAATGTCAAAGGATAATGGCCGAAAAATGGCTGAAAGTGACAAAGGCAAGCTTGCCTAAGTTGTTGGGGCGAGGAGAATGTAAAGACGAGTACGCAGTGTTAATCACTCTACTCAATAGAGTCACTGGAGAAGAAGATGGTCGTCAATTCCAGCCATGGATGTACTATGTCATCGCTAAAATCATTGGCAGGAGGGAATACTATGACTGGGCCACTTTGATCAGTGACACACTCCACCGAAAAATCACTGGGTATCTGGAAGCTCATAGGTTCCACATGTGCTCTTACCTAGTATACCTAATAGCCTTCCAAGGCGATTTTAGGTTATTGAACAATGTGGGAACCTTAGGTGTGCAGAAGGTTCACGAGTTTTTCACACGTCTTGAGTTTATTCAAGCGGA
>VDFB02389987.1:0-29316 GCA_007258455.2 Sequoia sempervirens
GAAATCAGTACCTTGCCAATCAGTGTTGCTAAGAGTGCATCAAACTGACCATAATGCTCTGCCATAAACTCCCAACGGATCTCATACCCCTCGATACCCAGTCCTGCACCCTAGTCATGATAGTAAGTTGTGAATGTCTGGTAGTCGTGTTGTGGGTCGTATACGATCTGCTCCCCTCGGATCGATAGATGCATAATACAATATATATCCTCGAGAGTCACAGTGGCCTCTCCTATCGGTAGGTGGAACGAGCATGTCTCTGAGTGCCATCTCTCACACAGTGTAGTCAATAGTCCCCTATTTGCCTAGATAATGGGCATATAGGTGACATAAAATAAACCCAATCGCATCAACCATTGTTGCTCCCTCTCGCTCAGCTAATCTTAGAATCTATAAGTCGATGGTCTACTCTCGTGCATGTAAATAGGCACTAACTATCTCTACACATGGCAAAACAACCCATCAATGCCTTATGGAAAGTCATCATTATCATGTGGTTAACTCAAAAGCATTCAGAATTTGAAATCAAACAAAGTCAACCATTGGTCAAAGTCAAAGTAAAATGCATCCTGTTGACTTCATTTGTGTCACAGAAAAGCATTTGCGTCACTCCGTACTTCAAATGCGTCTCGATCCGGTGATCGCGTTATTATAGCTCGCACTTGCGTCACATCAATGCACTTGTGTCATGACTTTTTGCACATGCGTCCTTTCGTTCAAATGAGTCATTTTCTTTCGCACATGTGTTGCAACTTGAAAAATATGATGATACACCTTTCGATTGCAGTGCAAGTTTGCAAATGAGTCACACTTTTTTGCGAATGCGTCACACCCAAATGTCTTATCCTAAAAACCATTTGCGTTTGCATCGCGACACATTGAATGTGTCGAACACGAACATGAATGCGGCTTATGCATACGCACATGCATCACAACGCATTCATTATTGACCCTAAAATTTGCACGAAAAAACAATAAAATCGCAAAGTAAGATAGGGATACATACTACTGGCTCTGAACCCTTTGGCTACCTATAAGTCCGCACGATCTCCCCACGATGCTCAGCCACTAGAATCACCATGTTTGCTAAGGTCCTCCTCGCTTTGAGCTCTCAAAATTACTACGGTAAATAGTGAAAATGAATTGACTTTTACCCCATTGTCAACCTATTTATAAAGTCAAAATGGCATTTTTCAAACCCTTTATTGTTGGAGGCTCCTTTGACTGACTTTGACCATCTATTTGGCTGCCCTAAACTCCTTGAAATCAGAAACCATTTGTGCCATTGTCTTTCTGGTCACTAAATTGACTTATCGGGACACTTTCCAAATTTTTCTGTCACTGGCCCAAAATTTGAAAATTTTCCTGAGGGGGCATAGATACTCCGTACCTTCATTGGGGCATGACTTTGACTTATTTTCTTCGCCACAATGTGACATGTTGCATTATGACAAAGAGGGGCAAAATGTAGACACATAAAAATGACCTAGCTTGCAAGCTCTATTTTTCTATCTTTTCTTCCTAGAATAATTAAGACATTTTAATTATGTCCTTGGTCCACTTATGACTATTAATTAAATAATTCATAATTATTTAGTTAATTCATGTCCTTTTTATTCCTCTTGATTATTAAATAGATAAATTGCAGTTATTTATTTAATATGTCACTAATTGACTAAGATCTTATAATTAAATAAATTTCTTAATTTATTTAATTATCCTCGTCCATTATGTCTTCCTGATTATTATTTATTTATTTAATATGTCACTAATTTTAAAAGTCTTCTCATAATTAAATAGATTCTTTAATTTATTTAATTATTGGTCACCTTCTCTAATTAAATAATTATTTTAATTATTTAATTGTCTCATTTGACATTTCCCTCTTTTTAGTAAATAATTTAAATTAATTATTTACTGTCATGTGGTCCCACCTTTTGAATTAAATTGATTTTTAATTCAAAATAGTCTCTTCCTCCAAAAATCAAATTAATTTCTATTATTATTTGATTTTTTAGACACCTCTTTTCTGTGCCAACCTTATCTCTTGTCACATGCATTGTCCACCCTTATTTGATTTTCTAAAAATCAATCTTGTCCATTCATTTTGAATTTACCCTCATATTGCCCTAACCCTAATTGTGGGTTGTCAAATTGAATCTTGTCCATTGATTCTAGGGCACTTGTCAATCTTCAATATTGGCCATTCCCTCAAAATTGCATTTTCTATAAAATGACAATTTTGATCTCATTTTGTCACATCATGCAATCTTGTTTTAGGAAATTTCATGCTATCTAGATTTCTTGCACTCTTGTCATACTCTTGCAATCTTGTCATTATTGTCATCTTGTCATAGGCATACTAACATTTCATTTGGCATAATTTAGACATAGTTGCATGCTTACTAGTTGCATATTAGCATAGTATTTGCATAGTGTCATCACAAATCCTTCAACATTTGCTTAGGGCTTGTCATTGTCATTAGTTTGCCCATCATAAATTTGATGGAAACATCATATTTGTAGCAAGTTGAGAAGGTGTAATGGAGGTCATCCATGGAGATTGAAGACATTTGGTGAGATCTTTCATTTTGTTTTCATATTTCTCCTTTGCACTTCATTATTACTTTGGGTTTTTATGTTTATGCATTAGATTTGCTAGCCCTAGGATAATTTCCCTTAGTTACAATATATATATATATATATAGTTAGAAAGTCACCTTGTTCCCTCCAATTATTGTCCCTAGTCTTCAATATCACTTTGGTATGATACAAATTGAAAAATTATATCATTGGGGCGCTTTCTGCAACTTGGACATATTATTGAGTTGTTTAATTAATATTTCACTTAAGTTGTCCAATGTTGGAAATATCAAAAGGGACAACTAAGTGTAATAGCTCATTTTAAAGGTGTTGAAACGTTATTTCTAATGGGTGCTTTGGAAAAAAGATTTTATTCATGAGAACACATTATTATTCTTCAAAAAGGTGAAAAGTGCTCCATAAAATTAATTATTTACTTTATAAGAAGAGTTTTGGAGCAAATAAGGAAAAAAAGGTTACATTTTATTGCTTCAAAAATTTATAAAAGGACATTGAGGGTTCATTGTTGGGGTTGTTAATTGATATTGTTATGTTGTTGGATTGAACTTGTGATTTCTTCTAATCTTTTGAAGAAGAAAACCCGCTTAATGTTTTTAGTTTTAGATTTGAAAAATAATCCCTAACTACTCTAAAGTGATTTCATTTCAGAGATCATCATTGTGCTTCAAAATCAGAGTACTAGTTTTGAGTTGCAGATATTAGAATAATTTGTGGAGATTTTGTAGTGTTTTATTGAGGATCTTTGAAGGCAATTTTGAGAGTTTTATAGTTGGGTTGTACCATTCCAACAAATCGCCTCATTGTGGGTAATATGCCGAGGGTTTCATTTCCCTTGTTTTCTATTTACACTTCATTGTTAGTCTTGCAAATCATACAATTTCATAGAGTTGATGATGGTATTGAGGCTATACCAATTCCTACACTTGGTCATACACTAATTGAAGCTTGGCATGTGATTCCTTGGGCTAGGTGCTTCGTTCATGGGTGATTTTTGAGGTTGTTTTGAGTTGCCAGTTTTACTAGATCTCTCTATCATTTGAGTGTTGGAGATTGGGCCATTGGTGGTGTGATGAGACGTGTGTTAGTGACTAGAGGTGTTGTACAATTCTAGTCTAGGTTATATCAGACCATGGATTGATAGTATTTTAGTTGTTGGGGTCTTGTTTTGATCTTGTTTTGGACATTGGAGAAGTTTGTCACAATTTGTAAGTTGTTTGAAGGGTGTACAACAATGGGTGGGTGAGTTTGGAGCACTGTTATAGACATAACAAACCCTTTACAACCCCATTACCACTAGAAATAAAGTGTTGTAGACCTGCAATGACTCCTATTTCTTGTCTAAGGTATCTTATATGTTGAGCATTTGATTATGTTGATTATCCATGTAGTTTGGATTCATTTTGGGGTGATTCATCTATCCTATTTCATATCATCTCTTGTATCAATAATGTTCTTTTTTTTATCAAATTTTAATTAGTGATGATATTGTTTATGGATTGACATTGTAAGCTTTAGATGATCATATCATCAAAGAACTTCCATTTCCTAATGTTTATTATTGTAACATTGGATGGTAGTAGAGCCATTGAGCTTTTATTGTTATTTGTTGATACTCACACCTCTGAATAAGTGGTTAATTGTAATCACTCACCATTGGAAAGTGGAAGAAGAATGTTTAAATGTTTTCAAATATCCCAATGAAAAATGGAAGTGTCATTGTAATTCTTGTTGAATAAGCGTATGATTTCCTTTTATGTTGCTTTCACATCCCACTAAATAAGTGAAGGTTGAAGACCATCGGTTAGACAACCAAATTCACAAAGGTACCCATCTTTTAATATTTTCTATTATTCTTACAATAAATTTGGACATAAGACAATGGAATGTAGAAGCAAAATGAATCAGAATGTTTCATCTTTTTTTGGTCAATGTTTTACATATAAGAAATTTGGTTATAGAGCTAGTGAGTGTAGAAGTCAAATAATGAATGGATATAACAATGGTAGAATGACTCAATCTTTCAAAGGCTATTGTTATACATGTTATAGATTTGGGCATAAAGCTAATCAATGCAGATATAGAATGAATGGAAGAAATATTGGTCAGAAGAATGTCTTATGTTACAACTGCAATAGGCTTGGACACATTTCTAAGTTTTGTAGAAGCATAAATATGAGGGATAATCTGAGAAAGAGGAATGAACTAGTAAAAATGATTGATGCAACAAAAACAAAGAAGGAGATGGAGAAGATTTGGAGAAATCAGGAAGAGACATAGGTTAAAGATGAATCTGTACCAACATCCGATGTAGATGTTTCCTCTTGAAACTAAGTTGAGAGCTTTGAATCAGTGGAAGCTTTAATGAATATCTTTTATCCCTTGCCTTGAAGAAAATGGTGTTGATGCCTCATCACAAAGATATGTGATGTAGATCGACATGCTTGATCTATTGGTGAATATTGTGGAAGCAAATATGATAATGCGGAAGTTTGTGCAGCATCAGAAGTTGACTGTGCATACAAGTAAAGGGTCGCCAACTTTATTGTTTGAATCATTAATTACGAAATTAGGTTAAGATTTGGAGGGTTATAAAGTGATTTTACTTAGCCAATTTCATCCATAACGAGCATTGAGAAGAAGTTGAGCAACACGAAAGTGATTTGGAGTGATTAAAGTTATTTATGACTTGGTGCATTGAAACCCTAGTTCGTCAAATGAAAGAAAAGGTATTTACAATCTCAACTCTGTCCTAGCTTTCAAAAGAACTTTATTTGAAAGCAGTTTGAATTATTTCCAATGGCTACACCAAGGGTTATAGAGATTACTGAGAAGCCACAATCCAAATTTAAGAAATACCTTGCAAAATCAATATAAGATGACTCGTTAGGCGCATGTTCCATATTGAGTTTTTCCAATAGAAGATATGATCACAACAAGTTATCGAATATGTGGATGAAAAAGAATTGGCTAGAGACAATTTTTTCCTAAAAATAGAATATCAAAACCTATTCGTGAAGAAATTGGATGTATGGAAATGGTTTCTAAATTTTTGTTTTGATGAAAAGTGGGTTAGAATGGTGTTAAGCATAATCCAAGATAAATTTGTTTGGACTAACATGCCTAGAATGATAACAAAAGAGATAATTAGAGAGGTTATAGGTCTATGCTTCACCAGACCTATTCCTATATTGAAATCGGTCAAGAATGAAGTGGTAATGGAACTCACTGGTACAACTTATGATAAGAGGGATCTAGTAGTAAATCCCATCAAAAATCTAGTTGTGAGGTATGTATCAATGCTAATTGGTTATAAAATCTATTTCACAAATAGAGATAACCTTGTATCTACTAGCACAATCAATTTGGAATATGAGATGGTGGAAAAAGGTGCTAACTATGATCCTTATGAGTTGCTAAGACAAAAATTGATGGAAAATTTTAAACAAACCAAGGAAAAGAAGTATGCACTTAAGTATGGAACCTTGGTTATGTGTTTTCTTTTCTATTTCCTAAAGGAACTCCTCAGAACTAGAAGTGTGGAATGGTTACAAGGAAGACCAGTTGCTCACCAAGTCAAAGATTTTATGAGTGGTCTTGGTGATGGGAAGGCACAAGATGAGACACTTGTCGCTTTCTTTTCATTTTTTCAAAAAAGGATGCATGAGAGAGATAAAAATCCAAGGAGATTTGGTAGAACCTCTACCACCCCTCCTGCAATTCAGAAGTCCTCTGGGACTAGGCAACCTGTTGGGAGAAAAGGAAAACAACTGATAGTACATTGATAAAGGAGAAATCCCTTTCAGTTGTGTAGACTACAAGGGCTGAGAAGAAGAAAACTACCACAACAACACCACCTGCCACTCCTATAAAGAGAAGACCAAAGCAAAAGGATTTTAGAGAAAATGATGTGAGTGTGAATGTAGAAGAAGAAGAAGAGGAAAAGGACCATAGCTGGTCCATAAAAGGAAGAATGAAGCTTCACAAGGTGAAGCTAGTGTCAAAAGAAAAAAGGTTTGATGTTATTGACACAAAAAATCAAGACAAGATAGAGAAAGAGAAGAAATAATTTGAAATACACATGAGAGAAGAAGAAAGAAACCACAAAGAAAGGGTCTCTAAAATAGAAGAGCAGAGCAGAAAAAAAATAAAACTTTGGATTAAGTGAAGAAGCAAAAAGTAAGACCTCATAGTCCTATGAAGGTAGATGCACTTGTAAATGGAATAATTCAGCATGATATGCTTGGAGAGACTGCTACTTTGTATAAAGAGGTTAATGACACAGATAAGGCCACAACAGTTGAGGCCATTGTAAAATACATCATAATGCTTGAAGTAGACATGAGGAATATACAAGAGAAGTTACCTGCATAGCTTTGGAATGCTTTAGTGAAGAGAAGACAAGAGGCTATTGATGAAGAGGCCAATATGAAGGCACATGCTCTCAAAGTGATTAGTGCTCCCCTATTTGCAGATAATAAGGCCACATTGGCCCAATTGTACACAAAAGAACTAAGAACAAAACAAAGGGTAACAATATTGATAAGCAGAGACAAGGATGATCATAAGAGACTTCGAAAGGAGACTGTTGATAAGGTTGTAGACCTAGTACAAAGGCTAGGTATGTTCGTAGAATGCAAGGATCCTGCTCTGGAAGTTGTTACTACAAAAGAAGAAGTTAAAAACATTGATGCTCAACATGAGCATGTGATAGATGAAGAACATATTAAAGACAACGTCCCTCTGGAAGTGGAAGAATTGGCATAGAAAGATGAAGAAGCAAAGAAAATATTGAAGGAGTGACTGTCACCATAAAAGAAGTAGCACGGGAAGATACTTCTCTTCTTTCGATGCATGAAGAAAATGTTGAAATGGTAGAAGATAAACCAAAAACTCCTCTTCTGAATAACCCAGGCCAATCTGTAGAGGAAGATGTGAATAAAGATGTTGAAGAAGAAACTAGTGATGTAGAGAAGGAAGATGAGGAAGAAGATAATGAGAAGGAAAGTGAAGATCAGGATGAGGATACCTCCGGAAATGTAAGAACAAAAGAAGAGACACGTGTGAACTCTGGCAAGGACAAGGGAAAGGAAGTAAAGGGGAAAGTTGTGGAGACTAAAAATACTTTTGGTGAATCCTCCGGCTCCTCCAGAGATTCCTTGAAGAATATATTAAGCATGCAACTCAAGTTCTATCATGTTATTTCTTCACAATTGCTACAATTGCCAATGCAACAGGGAAATGTAGATTTGTACATTATTTCCCCACTTCGCAAGCTATAATTCAGAGATGTATTCCATGCATTTTCCCAAAAGGCGATTATTGAGATGCATCAGAAGAGTGGATAATTGATGGAGGAAGCAGTGAAGACACTGCAAGAGGCTGTACTTGATGCAAACATAGACACATCACTCTTTGGTATAAAAAATTAAAGCTTTTAATTGATTCTTTTAAGGAATACACCTCTAGTCTTAGAGGTGAAGTGGAGAAAGAAGTAGAAAATAAAATGACTAATAAAAAGATGTTGGAAATCAGAGAGAAGTGTACTCTTGCACACAAAAAGTTTTTAGAGAATTTGAAGGATGCACAAATATGTGTGGATGAGGCTAAGGCTATTTTTCAATATTGCATGAAGTGGTTCGGTGCCACACAAAGCATAAAAAATAAGATGGAATCTCCCATATAAATAAAGCCTCTAGTGCCTATGATTTGGCACTTGATCTAGTTGGTAATACAAGAAGTGTAATTGGGAATTTACATAAGAAGTTCTTTCAGCTACAAGCACAAAGGAAAAATGTCATTTTGCAATTTGGAGAGATAAGGGACTTGGTGAATGACAAATTTATATATATCTGAAGTGCCCTTTTGAGTGCTAATAAGGCTACACAGATGAATCTGGTACCTAGCACTCCGGAAGAGGGAGAAGGGATCTTGATGGAATTTGAAACATAGTGTAGATTGCTTGGGCCAACAACGAAGGCATGGAAGGAAGAAAACACAAGCATGGTAGACCCATCTGCAAAAGTTACAAGAGTCAACATTCTCTAGTTGACACATTTCCTATTCTTTATGCATTTCAATTTTTAGTTTCAAGATTCTTTGTATATATGTGGAGTATATAGAGTAGTGTCTAGTACAAAATTTTTGGTTTTATTTTGGTATATGACTTAGGGGAGTCAATTCTATCTTTTAGTTTGTACATATACATATATTACTCAGGGGGAGATCCAATATAAGTCAAAACAATTGTTGTAGGCACCCTCTACCCTTGATGTCAAAGGGGGAGAATGTTTTGAAGATATTTTGGCATATTTCCATTAATGACACAAGGGTCCAAATTGTTGGAAGAATGTCATTGATGCTATTGTTGGCAACATGAGCATGAGGGATAAGCACAAGGTATATTACTATGTGTTGTAGTGTTGTCATTGATGTCAACATTGTATCTTAATATGAAGATCATGGTGTAGATCATTTTGATTAGTTCTAACATGTTTTGGATTGTTTGTGGAAGACATTTTTGTGAGATGATTTGATTCGATAAAGCTGGTTGTGATGGAAAATTGACTAAGTGTCAACTCTGTTAATTATGTGTAACAAAGCTCCAGTTTTTGAGTTTGCACCAGTCTGCAAATGAAGTTTTTACTATGCACTTCTAACATTAATTTGTTAGTTGTTAGATGCATCCAATTCTAGGGTTTCGTCTAGTTTTGACCTTTGGTTTGGAAGTTATGGATGACAAAAGTTCGGTCTAGCAGATTATAGTCATTTCTTGTACAATGCATTTGAGTGGGAGAGTCCGCACTTCTCCATAGATAAGTTTTTGGCTTTACGCTTTTGAGTATATGTTGAAAGATGACATTAGTGTGTGAATTCCAGTTGGCATTAAATTTGGAGGTCCACATGTTTGAATGTTGATACATAGTTGAATAATTTTTAGTATTAGGTCTTCTGTAGTGCCAACCTAATAAGTTTGAAGGTATGCGAAGGGTAAATAAGTGTTGCGGTCTTATATGAGATCTATTATAGGTCCATTTCGATCTATTTCAAGTTAAATTTTGAGATTTAAATCATGGCATGAAGTGTGTGTGTGGAATTTAACTTAAGCCGACAAGTTATATTTTGAATGTTACATCTAATTAGGCTGACCTAATTGATGTTACGCTTGATGCGGGTATATAAGTTAGATGTTTTTCGAGTATATCTTGATGTTATGCTTGATGTGGGTATATCTTGATGTTATGTCGTGCTTTGTTGAATGTTGCAAGTATTCTACATGTATATGATGTGAATTGATTAGAGCATTGTGAATTTAAGTTGTGAATGTCGAGTAGAAGATTAAAGTGATGTGAATGCAAAGGAGAGCAGGGTGTTAGATCTGAATCAGATGAAGTGTGTAAATTCAATTTATTGAGTTTCATTGGAACTGTATTTCATGCATATGAAAGATGCAATTATAATAGTTCGATCTAGGTTGTGAGCCACAATCTCTCTTCTATATTTTTCTTAGTGGGTAGTGAGTCCACTTGCAATGAGCACTTATGTAAATATAATATAATTGGTTATAATATATTATGAGGTAATCCTCACCGTGGTTTTTTCCATTTTGGGTTTTCCATGTAAAAATCTTGGTGTTCATGTGTTATGTGATGTTGTTGATGTTTTATGCTTTCTTTCTCTACTGTAGTTGAATGTGTTATGTGGTTGGATGCTTAAATATTTGAATGGTTTAAAAGAATACTGATTCACCCCCCTCTTAGTATTTCAGGTGTTCAACAAGGTTTATCTGGATAACATATCCACTTGACATAAACACCACTTCAAATTAATTCTTTATTTTCCCAAGGTAATTTTAAGACTTAAACAAAAGCACCAGGGGCTTAGACGATACACTTATCAAAATGGAATCATTTTTGGCTCATCTCTCCCAATATTTCAATCATAATCAAAGCTCTTGAAACTGCTAATACTAGGGAACCAAGTGAATAAAAAGAAAGGGGGTCCTTATTTTTCTAAAAGTGCAATGGGGCATGTTGCGAGAGGTACAACACATACACTAGACTAACTACATGTTGTGTTGTGTCTCAATATCTTCAAAACCACTAAGGACCTATTGCCTTGATTATACCATTGTGTGGTCATGTTGTATCAAGGAGGGGCATATTCTTTTCTAGTGTCTTATATGCTTACATGATTATTTTTAGCCACTAGCAGCTACATGACCACTCCTCAGTGTCCATGTTGGGGGTAAACTCAATCATTAACATTATATATAACACATGTTTTTGCAATGATTATCATTTGACATGTTTTACCTACTTGATACATGATATACTCATTTATATTTATTACTTTACATGATGTATTTACATGTTTAGCCTACATTTACATCATGTTCTATCTCCAATTCTTTTATCTTATAAATACAACTAATTGTTGGGTATATCTTGTCACAAACACTCTCATGCCAAGTTTTGTAAACAGTTATAGGTGCTTATAGAGACTCATTATTTACACATGACATGCTAGTTCTCCACGCCCTCTATCATTCTATTACCACTTTCTAGAAAAACACCATTTTTCTAACCTATTTCCTCTCTCTCATGATCATTACCATTGATATTTAGATTACAAATTTTCTTAGCTATGTTATAAAAGCTACTCATGGCATAATTTTTAGGTTCTCATGTAAAGAACATATAAAAAGATGAACCTACACGATCACATTTTGAAGGATGTGTTACTTTACATGTCCCCCTATGATATCCTTTTATATTTAAATGTTTACTTTACATGCATATTTGTGAGTGTTACATACTTTGAGATACACCATTCATTTTAGGATTTTTATGCCTCTCAAAATGGGGGTAAAATATAATGGTAAAATTTGCATACCCATGTTGATTCCAATTTAGTTTTATGTTCATTTTGAGATATTGACTTGATACATTTGTATACATTGAAAATGGTGCAATCTTTTGTGAATTGGGTCTCCTTCTCCGATACCATTACTTTTCCATTCATGACACATACCCACACATTTGACCTCATCTTATCTAGATCTATGCATATTCCCATACCAACCTAAATCATTGTACATATGCACATGCTTGTTCCAATACATTTTTTATCATCATTTTCATGTCTTAGGTCATTTTTGCTAATGCAAGGTTAACTTGAGACCATGGATTTGAATCCTAATTTTTTAAATTCAAAATTAAATTTTGGTTAACTACTACTTTTTTCTACCCTAAGTAGACTAGACACACTTTTTCATAATTTATTATTATGTACTTACATTTAAAGGCATTCAATTACATCTATTATCATTATTAGATAACATTCAATATCATTTACCTTTACAAGGGAGCATGTTAGGAATAATTCAACTATAGTAACCAAAAAGAACCTAGTTCCACATCACATTATTTTATAACATTTAACTATCTAAGGTATATTGTCTTTGATATTTTACCCAAGTTTTTTCAAGGGTTGACTTAGGAAGACATGTCCCCTAGCAACATAATGAAAACAATGCAAGAATATTTTAAAATACCACTAGTCTTTAGAGAAAATAAAGGGTAGACAAAATATAGGTGAATTGGGAGAGCTAGAGAGTAGGGGTACACATTTAATAAGGTCATATTTGCATGGAAAAAGATGAATCCATAGATGTGGCAAAGACCTAGACTTGCAAAATCAACCTAGGATAGAGCATAAATTTGACACACAACTTCAGGAGTTACATAGACACATATACACCATTTATAGATTAGTAATATTTCAAGTTTTGATAGTCTACATCAAAGTTATACATTTTCGATTATGGAGCTAAGAACCCTTTATTTACTTTGCATTTACTTTAACATTTACTATTTTAAAATACACTTTCCCTTAGTTAATTAATTACTGACATAGGTTAACTTATGTCTATGTGGAGGCATCTTATTTGATCAACCTAGATTGCTCGCTAAGGGAAAGTTTATTTTCCCTCACACTTATATCAACACGAGTTAAGTTGGTATATAGTTGAATGACTCATTCATTAACTATCTCTAGTCTTGTGACAATTTGGTTGAGTCCTAAATTAATCAAGGAGAGAGCCAATACATGACCAATGGAAGGGAACCACCTCAACAAAAGTAGGGGGATGTGGTAAGGAATCAATCAAATCATTTTTTTGAGTTTAGGATTCGAGTGAAATGTCACAACAAATGAGAGAGGACTCCCTTGATGAAGTCACATGAAGAGGTTGAAGATTTGACTATTTTTCATTTTTAGATTCCTCTTTTTTTTAGCCATAATGCATCTACTTGCACATTTTATGAATAATAGTTTCAACTCTTGTACTTGAACCCACAAACCCCTTTTATCGATTACTCAAGCAAGATGCACATATCAATTTACAAAAACATTTAAATCTTGATGCAGTTATAGGAACAAATAGACAAACCCAAATAACTATGCCTTGTATAGTTTAGAAAAAAGAAGTCGTAAAGAAGATTTGCTATTCAATCCTTTTGAGCAGATAAATAACAACCTCATCGACTAAGAGAAGCTTGTGTTTTGAAAATGGGATAGGGGGTTCAATCTCCCCTACACAACACTTCTTGTCCCCTTGTCCCCACCCTCTATAATCATATCCATCATGGTAAAGTTTAGTTTGTACTCTTACAAATGGCTTCAAGCAAATTCACCGCCAACAAATTCACCTCCAACAATTCATTGCTATGAAAAATTCATTTCGTGGAAAATTCACCACCAACAATTCATATACAGTTCATCGCCATGAGAAATTTATTTCGTGGAAAATTCACCACCAACAATATGATATGAATTGCTGGTGGTGAATTTTCCACAAGATTAATTTGTCATGATGATGAATTGTTGGAAGTGAATTTGTTGACGGTGAATTGTCCTAGAATCCTTACAAACATATAATTTAAGATAAAACTTATAGAAGATTTTTTAAACAAAGAAACATATATTATAATGATGAGTTAATGCAAATTATTTTTTATTACTATAATACATTCAACATACAATAAAACTTGTAATATAGCAAATAATAAATACAAATACATATAACTATTTAAATTATTATTGTATGACAAATATAATAATATGAAAAGTTCAAATATTTAATTGACAAACTAATAATGTATAATTAAAAAAATAAAAATCCTTTTTTGTTATAAAAAGGATATTTCAACTATCTTTTTTTGATCTTACTATCATGTATTTTTTTTTTGATCTTATATTTTTTCATCCTTAATAAACAGTGGACCTTAAAACTCCCCCAACTCACTGTTGTGAGCCAAGTAACTTCCCTATTGAAATCGGCTCTTGCAGATAAAAGACAATTTTACCTACGCCGTGGAAGCATTTTCAGTCCTTTGCCTCAACATAAAGAAGGCGTCAGTAGCTACCGTTCAGTCACAGAATCGAAAATGTCTTCCCCCGTAAGCCAAGCATCTGAAGCCACTTCAGCGGAAGCCGAAATACAGCCCTGTTCTGAAGTTCTAAAGCAGACGAGTCTCGAACTCCCGACTTATTTGAGACCTTCCTCCTCTTTCAAATCTCCTCGACACTCGTCAAGCCCTAAGAATTTTACTGATCTCACGCCTCTTAACGACAAAGTAATACACAACAAAATGGATGAAGATCCTCTGCCTGACGACGAAATTAGGCCTCTGCTCTCTCTTCCGTCAACTGACGCTAACTCTGTCGTCGGAGTTGTCATCGATGCAGGCGTTACACAGCCTTCAAAGAGGTCGATATTTTCTGTGCCTTATGGAAGGCCAAGATCTAAGGTAAACACAATTATTTGTATTGCATAATTTTCAATGAAAATGTATTTACATGACGTCAAATCGTTATATTATATTTTACGTTTTATATTTTGCTGATTATTTTTTTAATTCCTTAGACAAACGACTCTCTAAAACCCTAAGCAAAATATACTTAATATCCAATAATTCATTCCTTACATATTTTAACGCCTAGGCTACAAGCCTACAAATTCTTAGTCTAAATTATTTGGATCATGTCTAGAGATTATGTTCAGTATTTCATCGTCTATATTTTACCGTTTTATTTTGTAAAATTCTTTTTAAAAGTTCAATCAACTGTCATATCAAACTGAACTAAATATTTTGATATATGTCATGTGCCCCAAATCAGCGTTAGTATTTTGTTTTGTTTATTTAATAAAATCTAGCTATCTACCTTACTAACGACTCTTACTTCAAGCCTTAATTAATTTTTTTGATATATTAAACTCAGTGTTTATATATTTCACTGTTTCGATCACAAATCTTGTGTTGGATATTATTGGCTCATGTTCATGTTACACCTTTATATATCTTCTATGTTTGATCTTCTTCTTTTAACAGTTTATTTCATAGTTGGAAAACTTGGACTCAGACAAAAACTTGACAGATTCCAAAAAATTTAAAAATTTGATTTGACAAAAAAATTGTGATTGTTTTTACAAAAACTCAGCAAAATTTCTAAATATTAAAAATAAAAACACATAAGTTTGTAAAATAAGCTTAACAAACAAGCATAGAACTGAATTTACAAATTTCATAAGTAGTTTTCCCTTACTCTATAGATAAAAAACCGAGTTGAATTCATATCACATTGTCACGTGATTATAAATTACAAATCCACATTAAAATTTTACAAATTTCAATCCATGGAAATTGGAAATATTGGAAATGGTACACCATTTTACTGGCTTGTATGAGGATATTGGAAATGAAAGTTGCATCGTTCAATTGTCCCTCACAATCAATTGCTTTTGAAAACGACGCCTCTTTAGGGGACATTGCAGTGACATTAATTAGTGGTCTATTTTTGACATCCTTCCATCTATTAGAAATGGACACTCCTATTTTGGGCCATGTATCCTTGATTTCTCTCATTGCTGTCTCTATATAAGCTTTTTTGTGGCCAATAAGGTGGTGTGCACCTTTTCATACCGAGGACGAATGTAATCAGTTGGTGCATTGGTACTTGCTGTCACCAGATCTTATTTGCTATAAATGCATCGAGCAATGCTCTCATTTGCAACCTCCCTTGCTTCATTCTTGAAGGCCTTTTTCAATGGCCCTCTTTGCGGGAAAGAAAGGGGGTACACTCTTCTTGGGAAGATGATGGTGGCATCAAAGGATGTGGGCCAGCTAGTTGTGTTAAGCCACGAGGAGGGTTTTGCAATCCTTTCTTAGAAAGAGGATGTTCTTTTTTCTTCACTCTGTTACTTGCTATGTTGGCATCCTCTTGTTCTTTGATATATCCCATTATTTGTTGCTTTGACAACCCTTTTTTATTTAGTTGTGGACAAACTCTTATTCCTAAGTTTGGATTAGCGAACAGGTGAGCTTTCACTCGATTATATAAGTTTTTATATTCATTCCCACATTAGTTACAATGCAAACAATAACTTCCATCACCAGGAACTTGTTCAATCATGGTTATATGTTGCCAAGGAGGTGACTTGCATCAATTTTAAATGAGCTCTTTGCAGGTGGGACGACTATTGAACTAGAATTTCCAACCATTCTATATAAATATAACAAAACAAAGAAAAACATTATAAATTTACAATCCTACAACTCAAAAGAAAAGGTATTGTAAACTTTATATTATGTATAAAAGGTTTAAAAAAATAATAAAAACATTCAAAAAAAAGTTAAAAAAAAACCGAAAATCTTGAAAATATTCTTCAAAACTTGAAAAAATTACAAGATTCACTCTCCTTTGATAGATAAATCTTACTTGTGCAGCTCTTGCTCTTTTATTGGTGTAGGTGTTTCACTCCCCTAACCTTCACCTTTGAAGAAAAATGCAATAAACTTTCAAAATCAGCAATGGCAGCTTGGAGGCAAAAATGCAGTTTTGCTCATTTGTGTTTGTGAAATGAGGCAAAATATGTTATAAGTTCTCACTTTAGGGCAAAAACGAACACACTTGTACGATAAAATTAAAACTTTACAATTCATACATAAAAGTAAGAACAATACCATTTTGATTAAACAATTTCTTTTCAAAACATAAATAAGAAACATCTTTTGCATCTTTAAACTATTTCATTTCAAATGAAATTACAAAGCATGAAGAGAAACATACATACATAGCCCGTAGGCTTTTGACACCAATAGAAATAAGAAGGTCCAGGAATCCGTCCTGTCAAGCTTTGGATCATCCGTCGGGTGTTCGTGGAGGAGAAACATCACTCGAGCGTTTTTCCGCCAACCACGGACTTATAATGCGGTCCCCCGCACGATCATTTTTCAATGAACGGCCCTCCCTTCGAAGAAGAGATTGGTTGGGTAACCTTTAATGACTACCAACTGGACATAGTGCTGTGATTCTACAAAACTAGCTTTCGTGCTAACGGCAAATCACAAACTAGGTTGTATTTCGGAATCACGGTGAACTGACAGTGTAGTACAACAACTAAATGGTTCCTTACACTACTTTGGCCAAAGTGTTTACGTTCAACGAAGAACATAGGTCATATGTCACATTCACTAGCCAGGTTCAACTTGACTTAAGGCTATCTTAATTCTACGCGTAGGTTGGTCTATCGGGGTAGTCCGTACCCTAGACTTCCTACAACATTTTACTACTGGAATGAAGAATCTATTAAACAAGATACTACAACTGACGCCCTAATTCAGGATATACACATCCTAGGGATACAATAACTTGACTAAGTTAATTGTATTTAGATGTAGACTATAACTTGCAATTATTCTTGACTCATTCCTAGTACTTATTACTTATACACAAGCATATGCTCATTATATAGAGCCATTTAAAACACAATGCAGATTGCTTTCCATTATCTAACGTACACCACTGACAACAAAAGCCATGAAAAGACTATATTTATGATAATGGTTAAGAAACTATTATTCTTTTTAATTCAATCTTAAGACAATCAAACTCATTTCTTTCCAACCATGACTATAATTCAGAGACTTATCAGATTACTCTGGAATACTAGCTAAATATGTAAAGTAAGAGTTTAGCATGCCTGATTTAGCTTTCCACAAGTTTGGAAGATAGCTCCTTCACTGGCCTTTACTCAGATCACTTTCAGCTTGGATTCTTGAAACCAAATGCTCAACACAGTAAACGAGCAATTCCTGAATACTCCTCTTTTATTCAAAGATTATTTCAAACCAGCAATTTCCAACTTCTGCTCTCTTGTTCAGAGAATACCTCACATTAACAAAATAACTTAGCAATTTCTCTACTATGGCAAATTCACTTTTTAGCTATAAAATGCTCAAGAAAACTTGACTGTAAATTCGTGTGAGTAAGAATGCCAAACGCAGGTATATTTATAGGTTGATTTTAAAACTGATTTCCACCTTCTATGGCGCCAGAACTGCCAGCAGGTTGAAGAATGTTTCAAACTAAAAACGTGTATCAATATGGTGAGGGTTTCGACCTCCATGTTTGACAGCAAGAAGTTTATTTCATTTCGAATTTGTTTCAGACTGTTAAAAACGTGACAACTCTCAATCTGGCGCGTTTTTACAGTTAGGTTAAATGCCAAGTTTCCATTTCAGACTTTTTCCTTGCTCAAATGGCGTCCACATTTCATTCTTTTTGCAAAGCATGAAATATCTCATCTATTTTCTGACGCCTGGCCCTAGTCGCGCGATTTCTCTGCGCGTTTTTCATTTTCCTTCAGCATTTTCGCGTTTTTTCTTCTTTATTTCGCTTTGGTAAATCTTCAATATTTTAATAAAGTTTTCAAAGTAAAAATGACGCATTTGTTCAAGCTCAAATTTGAAGTTTAACATTTCAACGAATACATTTGAGAAATCCGCGTTTTTAAAGAAATTCGCGATTTTAAGAATTTCGCGATTTTTATGCTCTTCCCAGATTTGCATTCTTATTTATAAAAGTGTTTAAAATGTTTAGATTACATTTCATTTGATCTTTTATTTAAATATATTTTATATATTCTATTAAAATACTTATATAATATAGTTTATGTATAATTATTTAAATTATCAATTTAAATAATATTGTATACATTTTAAACTATATTATATTAATATTTTAATATAATATTAAATATATTGAAATACTTATCTTTATACTAATACATATATATTCATTTACATTATACATTAAACATGTAAATTTATATATATGTATTCGTATAATTTCAGAGGCAAGATATCGTTACAATATATAATTCATTTATCTCGTTAGCCGTGGGTATGTATACTTGTATATATATCTGTATATATACTACATGTATAAGTATCCATAAATACATTTATATCGACACATACGTATGGCATATCCATCTGCTTAATACGTTTGTATCGACATGAATGTACTTATGGGTACTTGTACATATCGTATTCGTATGTACAAATACACATATCCACCTCTAACCAGAACTTATCATTTATAAGGTTATACTGGCAAGCATCACTTGTTTACACATTCAGAAGAAGACACGACTCCTAATGATACTAGACAAGCCTACAGATGACTTACCTTTAACCAGAACAATGACTTAGCTTACACAGTTCTAAGGTTTGTGTGTGTATGTCCAGTTGGTATCCATTACTGTTTACCCGACCAAGTTCTTCCCCGAGTGATATCTCTCCTCTGTCTCGAGGTACAAACCTGTTTCCTGCAAATCATGACATGGTAACGGAAGTTATTTGCTCAAGACCAAAGCAATATACATTAAGCATTGTAGAAAGTTAGAACAACATTATTTCATAACTCCATATGCTATTTTCATTCAAGATTTACACCAATAGAAGCATCAGATAAAGAGACAATCATTTAGGATACATCCAATTGATCACAAGAACAATTCAATTTATTCAACAGAAAGATTCAACATTTACAATGTACATCCTATGAATAGTAGCTATACAATCGGGGTGTAACATACTCCCCCCCTTATGATTCATCGTCCCCGATGAACAAGGTATTATTTAAAGCATAAAAACAACAAAACACTACTTTATTCACCATTCTTGAATGCCTCAAGAATGTCAGGAAATTTCCTCCGGATTTCCTCATAGTCTTCCCAGGTAGCTGAGTCCTCAGTATATTGATCCCACTGGACTTTACATTGAGAGACTTCTCTGTTCCGTAAGCGTAGCTTGCGGACTTCAAGCACTTTAATAGGCTCGAGCATTACTACCCCGGGATCCTTTACCTGTAAAGCAGTCCAATCAATAACATGGTTATCACCTGGTATATACTTCTTAAGGTAGGACACATGGAAGACATTATGCATTCGAGCAAGAGCAGGTGGTAATGCAATTCGATAGGCTACTGGGTTTACTTCTTCTAAAACCTCGAAAGGTCCAACATATCGTGGAGCTAATTTGGATGACTTTCCAAATTTAATGGAGCTTTTATGAGGTTTGACTCTCAACAAAACCTTATCACCTATGGCAAAATTTCGAGGTACTCTCTTTGCATCAGCATAACTCTTTTGTCGACTGTTAGCTTCGGCTAACCTTTGCTTTATACTCTTTACTTGCTCTTCCATTTCTGCTAACATTACAGGTCCAAGACTTACTCGATCCTCAAGTTTATCCCAACTTATCGGAGTTCGACACTTTCGACCATACAAGGCTTCAAACGGAGCCATTTTGATTGCAGAATGGTATGAATTATTGTAGGCAAATTCGACTAAAGGTAAATAGTCTTCCCACTTATATTGCTGATCCATGCAATATACTCGAAGTAGGTCTTCTAAAACTTGATTTACTCTTTCAGTTTGCCCATCCGTTTCCGGATGATATGCTGAGCTGATATTTAGCTGAGTTCCGAGTGCAGAAAATAAGGTTTGCCAAAACCTAGAAGTAATTCTTGCATCCCTATCAGAAATGATCTTTTCAGGTATCCCATGCAATCTGAATACTTCTTGCACAAATTTCTTTGCAATAACTGGTGCTCCATCAGTTAGATTTCCAGGTATAAAGTGAGCTACTTTAGTCAGCCTATCAACCACTACTAGTATGGTATTGTGTTTATTTCTGGACATAGGCAATCCTTGCACAAAATCCATACTTATCACTTGCCACTTCCACTCTGGAATATCATGTGGGTATAGCAAACCGGCTGGATGATGATGCTCAGCTTTTACTCGTTGACATTCCAAGCATTTTGCAACATAATTAGCAGCATCTCCCTTCATTCCTTTCCAGAAATATAATGGCTTAACATCGGCCATCATTTTTGTTACCCCTGGATGACCAGAATATGGAGCCTCATGTGCTTCTTTCCATACCAAATTTCTTAAGTTGCTTATGTTGGGTACATACATCCTTCCTTTATACCTAAGCATTCCATTCGGTTCAAACTTGAAACCATCATACCTTGAATCTTCAGGATTCTCTTTAAGTGCTTGCTTAACTTGCAAATAATACTCATCTTCTGCACATTTCTGGAGCACTAGGTCTTTAAAATCAGTATGAATTGCAACAATAGAAGCTATATGGCGTCTTCGACTTAATGCATCAGCAACCCTGTTTTCTTTTCTTTTGATGTAGCTGATATTGAAATCATAATCAGCAATCAACTCCAACCATCTCCTCTGTCTGGCATTTAGATTTGGTTGAGTAAAAAGGTATTTTAAACCATTATGATCAGTTTTTAACTCAAAGGGTTTCCCAAGCAAATAGTGTCTCCACATTCGCAATGCATGAACGACAGCTGCCAACTCTAAATCATGCGAAGCATAATTTATCTCATAAGGTTTTAGCTTTCTTGACTCATAAGCAATTACTTGATTATCTTGCATAAGTACTCCACCAAGTCCTTCTCCGCAGGCATTAGTGACAACTGTGAAACTCCTTTCAGGATCTGGCACTTTCAGGATTGGTGCGGTAGTTAATTTTTCTTTGAGTAGGTCAAATGCCTTTTGACACTTCTCATTCCAATCAAATCTTTTTCCCTTTTTCTGTAGGGAAGTTATAGGAAAAGCAATTTTGGAGAAGTTTTCAACAAACTTCCTATAATAACCTGCTAATCCCATAAAACTTCTCACTTCAGGTACATTCTTAGGTACAGGCCACTGAGTTATTGCTGTGATCTTAGCTGGATCAACTTCAATTCCCTCGGCTGAAATTACATGTCCCAAGTAATGCACTTTACGTTGGAAGAAGGTACACTTGGATAGCTTTCCGTACAACTTATGCTCACGCAAACGTTGTAGAACCATTCCTAAGTGTCGATTGTGTTCTTCTTCATTTCTAGAATAGATTAATATGTCATCTAGAAACACCAACACAAACTTATCCAAGTAATCTCTGAATACACTATTCATAAGGTTCATAAATGCTGCAGGTGCATTTGTCAAACCAAATGGCAATACTGTGAATTCATAGTGTCCATACCGAGTTCTAAAGGCGGTTTTATAGATATCCTCATCCTTAACTCTAAGCTGGTGATATCCGGATCTGCAGTCCTTTAGTCGACAACTCATCTAGGTAGCAGCGGAGTTAGCAATTACATGTGTCATTCTATAGTACCTTGGATCTGAGTTGGATCGAGAATTATGTCTATAGAAAAATCAAAAACTCTTTTTGGGGGTAAACCAGGTAATTCCTCAGGAAATACATCAGCATATTCCCTTAAAACTGGATATTTCTCCATATTCGAGATTCCTGATTCATCAATTTCTCCATCTTCAATCTCTTGTGTACTTTCATCATCAGGGTCACCTAATTCTTCAATCTTCACTGCAAAAAGTTTGCATCCTTTCTTTTTGGCTCTTAGCAATTGCATTGCTGAGATTTGTCTAATTTTAACCTCTTTAGGTATTCCTTGAAGATTTACTTGATTTCCATAGTCATCTAAACATTTAACTGTTTTTGATTCACAGTCAACTATGGCTCTATGTCTCCACAACCAATTCATTCCTAAGATGACGTCATAGGATCCTAATGGTGTGACATAAAGATTGACTTCAGTGGTGAAACTAGGCAATTCTAAGTTAGCCTCGAAGAGACATTGGTCCACCTTTGCTCTTGTACTATTAGCATATTCTACATTCCATGATGTAGCCATGTGCCCAGCCTTTCTAGTCAATTTATTTGCTATACTAGGAGAAACAAAACTTTCAGTTGCACCGGTATCTATAAGAACAGAGATAGGTAAACCAAATAATTTACCTGTTGTTTCGATGGGCGTTATTTGATAGTCAGCTTGCCTATCATCGACTGCTGCATGTATCCTTTGCTGGAACATAGCCTTTTGTGGAGGCAAGGAATTCCCAGAAGTTTTGTTTGGACATTCCCTAGCATAATGATCACCTTTGCATATGAAACATCCTGTAGGAGGTCCTTTTCTTCCAGAAGTCTCTCCAGGTTTATTGTTTCCATCATTGGACTTGTTAGCGTTTCCACTATTAAAGTTGTTCCTTTTCTGATCTTTACGGAAATCTTTCCCACCGAAGCGAGATCTCTTTCCTTTTGACTTAGCAGCTTCCCGAACAGGTTCATCCTTCTTTGGGGTTTGTTTGGCCATGACCTTGCTGTCCTTCTTTTGCTCCTTTTTCTCTTGGCGATGAGAATCAGCTTTGAGTTTCTGCTCCTGCTTTATAGCTTTTTCATAGACTAAGTCCATGGTAGTTGGACCATGCATGTCCACTTCACCACCAATTTTGCCATTTAGCCCAAGTATGAACTTTCTGATGCGGAATCGTTCATCCTTATGGTAAATCGGAACATACCGAAGGAGTCTTGTGAACTTTTCCCAGTATTCATGTACTGACATAGTTCCTTGTTTTAATTCTTGGAAGTCAGAAAGTTTTTGATCATAGAATAATTGTGGTAACCACCGCTTACGGAAGATTTCCACAAATTCTCCCCACGTCAATTTCCAAGAACTTATATCCAACTCCAATTTCTTGTTCATCCACCAATTTGAGGCTTCCCCAGCTAATTGGTAGGCTCCCCAAGCTGCCTTTGTTACTTCGTCATAATTTCTTATTTCAAAGTATTTTTCCATTTGGACAAGCCAAATTTCTGCTTCATCACCTCCCGCACTACCATCAAACTTAGGTGGTATTATCTTTTTCATGTCCCTTGACAGCTCAGTAGAAATTATCTTTTTATTCCTCTCAGCGGAATTGGTTGGTGATTTCTCCCTTTCATCATTACGTCCATGAGAAGAACTTACAGCTTCTGTGTTATCAATGTTTAATTCTTTTTCCAACTTATCCCTTTCTCTTTCACTCTCAATATTGGACAACCTTGCTAGAATCAAGTCTAGGGTTGCTTGTACTCCTATGTCTTTTTGTTCATCATCCTTGCTTGTTCCGGGTTTGTTACGCATCCTTTCGTAAGTTTTCACCATGATTTTATGATTGATTTATACCTGATATCTTATCTAAGTTAGATTCTTTAACTTACGATAAAATAGAAAACGTAAAAGCTTTCAAGATATAAACACATAATATTCCAAGCAAGTTTTTGAAGTATACACAAATTTTTGATAAACACAGAATTTTTTTATTTATTCAAAAGGATTTAAACATCCATCGATTACATAGAGTGACTATTGAGATAGTCAAGAGGTGAATATCCTTCAGATTCACTCTCAGAAGCATAGCTAAGAGGAGTATATCCTACAGATTGAGAATATTGCTGAAACCTATCATTTTCCTCATCTCTAATCTGCTCTTCTCTATCCCAAAAAGGATAATACCCATCAGTTTTATCTTCAGATACATAGTTAAGGGTGTTGTTGATATGGTGCTCATCAACAATAGGATCCATCATTTGAAAGTAAGGATCATTCTCAACTGGTGGAGTCCTCGGAGTGTATCCTACTGACTCATCACTGGAAGAAATGGTTATGATCTCAGCCAACGGAAGAACTCTAGGATCCCGGAAAATGAATGCTGGACTCGTGCTTTCCTCGGAAGGCATGTCCCTCGATAATGGTAAGGAATCAGATTTTCCCGGAGAAGTGTTGGGTAGGCGGTTGAAAGCAGCTTCCATCTTCAGTCTACCCTTTACTTCATTGATACGGGAGAGAGCATGACTGACTGTTTCTGTGTCACTTAACCAAATTGCATTTTCTTGATTGGTTCCTAGGATAGTTCTAGTGATGGCCTCATTTTCTTTCTTGGCTTTCAGGTATCGTTCGTTACCGACTACAGACTTCCTGGCTGTTAATCGTACGCGTACCATCCTGTCACAAGAATTTCACAACATTAGATAATGTTGGATTGAGGAACATTGGCGGACTCATAGGTTCCTAGTGTTTTAAACCTAGGCTCTGATACCACATGTAACGAACACACTTGTACGATAAAATTAAAACTTTACAATTCATACATAAAAGTAAGTACAATACCATTTTGATTAAACAATTTCTTTTCAAAACATAAATAAGAAACATCTTTTGCATCCTTAAACTATTTCATTTCAAATGAAATTACAAAGCATGAAGAGAAACATACATACATACATAGCCCGTAGGCTTTTGACACCAATAGAAATAAGAAGGTCCAGGAATCCGTCTACCCATCCAGAAGCTTTGGATCATCGTCCGGGTGTTAGTGGGAGGAGAAACATCCGCTCGGTTTTCCATGTATGAGATATAATCACGGTCCCCATACGATATTTTTAAATGAGCGGTACTCATGAAGGGTGGATTAGGTAACCTTTAATGACTACCAACTGGACATAGTGCTGTGATTCTACAAAACTAGCTTTCGTGCTAACGGCAAATCACAAACTAGGTTGTATTTCGGAATCATGGTGAACTGACAGTGTAGTACAACAACTAAATGGTTCCTTACACTACTTTGGCCAAAGTGTTTACGTTCAACGAAGAACATAGGTCATATGTCACATTCACTAGCCAGGTTCAACTTGACTTAAGGCTATCTTAATTCTACGCGTAGGTTGGTCTATCAGGGTAGTCCGTACCCTAGACTTCCTACAACATTTTACTACTGGAATGAAGAATCTATTAAACAAGATACTACAACTGACGCCCTAATTCAGGATATACACATCCTAGGGATACAATAACTTGACTAAGTTAATTGTATTTAGATGTAGACTATAACTTGCAATTATTCTTGACTCATTCCTAGTACTTATTACTTATACACAAGCATATGCTCATTATATAGAGCCATTTAAAACACAATGCAGATTGCTTTCCATTATCTAACGTACACCACTGACAACAAAAGCCATGAAAAGACTATATTTATGATAATGGTTAAGAAACTATTATTCTTTTTAATTCAATCTTAAGACAATCAAACTCATTTCTTTCCAACCATGACTATAATTCAGAGACTTATCAGATTACTCTGGAATACTAGCTAAATATGTAAAGTAAGAGTTTAGCATGCCTGATTTAGCTTTTCCACAGGTTTGGAAGATAGCTCCTTCACTGGCCTTTACTCAGATCACTTTCAGCTTGGATTCTTGAAACCAAATACTCAACACAGTAAAAGGGCAATTCCTGATTACTCCTCTTCTATTCAAAGATTACCAGCAATTTCAAACTTCTGCTCTCTTGTTCAGAGAATACCTCACATTAACAAAATAACTTAGCAATTTCTCTACTATGGCGAATTCACTTTTTAGCTATAAAATGCTTAAGAAAACTTGACTGTAAATTCGTGTGAGTAAGAATGCCAAACGCAGGTATATTTATAGGTTAATTTTAAAACTGATTTCCACCTTCTATGGCGCCAGAACTGCCAGCAGGTTGAAGAATGTTTCAAACTAAAAACGTGTTTCAATATGGTGAGGGTTTCAACCTCCATGTTTGACAGCAAGAAGTTTATTTCATTTCGAATTTGTTTCAGACTGTTAAAAACGTGACAACTCTCAATCTGGCGCGTTTTTACAGTTAGGTTAAATGCCAAGTTTCCATTTCAGACTTTTTCCTTGCTCAAATGGCGTCCACATTTCATTGTTTTTGCAAAGCATGAAATATCTCATCTATTTTCTGACGCCTGGCCCTAGTCGCGCGATTTCTCTGCGCGTTTTTCATTTTCCTTCAGCATTTTCGCCTTTTTTTCTTCTTTATTTCGCTTTGGTAAATCTTCAATATTTTAATAAAGTTTTCAAAGTAAAAATGACGCATTTATTCAAGCTCAAATTTGAAGTTTAACATTTCAACGAATTCATTTGAGAAATCCGCGATTTTAAACAAATTCGCGATTTTAAGAATTTCGCGATTTTTATGCTCTTCCCAGATTTGCATTTTTATTTATAAAAGTGTTTAAAATGTTTAGTTTACATTTCATTTGATCTTTTATTTAAATATATTTTATATATTCTATTAAAATACTTATATAATATAGTTTATGTATAATTATTTAAATTATCAATTTAAATAATATTGTATACATTTTAAACTATATTATATTAATATTTTAATATAATATTAAATATATTGAAATACTTATCTTTATACTAATACATATATATTCATTTACATTATACATTAAACATGTAAATTTATATATATGTATTCGTATAATTTCAGAGGCAAGATATCGTTACAATATATAGTTCATTTATCTCGTTAGCCGTGGGTATGTATACTTGTATATATATCTATATATATACTACATGTATAAGTATCCATAAATACATTTATATCGACACATACGTATGGCATATCCATCTGCTTAATACGTTTGTATCGACATGAATGTACTTATGGGTATTGTACATATCGTATTCGTATGTACAAATACACATATCCACCTCTAACCAGAACTTATCATTTATAAGGTTATACTGGCAAGCATCACTTGTTTACACATTCAGAAGAAGACACGACTCCTAATGATACTAGACAAGCCTACAGATGACTTACCTTTAACCAGAACAATGACTTAGCTTACACAGTTCTAAGGTTTGTGTGTGTATGTCCAGTTGGTATCCATCACTGTTTACCCGACCAAGTTCTTCCCCGAGTGATATCTCTCCTCTGTTTCGAGGTACAAACCTGTTTCCTGCAAATCATGACATGGTAACGGAAGTTATTTGCTCAAGACCAAAGCAATATACATTAAGCATTGTAGAAAGTTAGAACAACATTATTTCATAATGCATAACATATTTTCATTTCGGAGTTACATAATGAAGCATCAGATAAAAGAGACAGTCATTTTAGGATCATCGAATTGATCACCAAGAACAAGATTCAATTTTATTCCATGAAAGATTCCAACATTTACCGAAATGTGCATCCTATAGACGAAGTAGCTATACAATGCGTGAGTGTAACTTATTTAGGTGGAGGGAGTTTTTTATTTTAAAAAATGTTAAAAAATTGCTTATCTGTTTTTTGTTTTTGGGCCCATTTGGCTGCAGGCCTTTCATGGTTTGCTTGGGTTCACCTAGGGTCTGCCTCTGAACTTGGCCCATACTTGGGCTAGTACCGAACATATACAAGGATGGGGGCAATTCAGGAGAACTTGGCAATAGAGAATCGTGTACCAAAAATTTAGTGTGACAACTGTATCAAACAACTCTATCGATATCTTCAATTTGGCCATACATATTTTATTGCTTATTTTGTAAATTCTTTCTAGAATTTACTTAACAAAAATATCAAATCCATTCTTTTTTTTTGATTAAATTCTAGGGGTTTAACAAGAAAAACAACAAAGAAGAAACACTATGGATAAAAACACATAACCACTCCCATACAGAGGAAGAGTCATCACACCAATCCAATTTATTGTGAGATTTAAGAATCATCTAGCTAATTTCTTTTTCCGAGCTGTGGATTTCCTATTGTAATAGTTTTCCAACCATCTGAACAATCCAAGTCCGCACACTTGGGGGCCAAAACCAAAGTCAAAGAGGCAAGGCCAAGAGGAGAGGAAGGATGGTTCCCACCCAAGGAGACCAATCGGTGGGAATCCAAACACTTCCTCGAAGGGAAGCTACCTTTGGAAGAGAAGGAAGCAAACCAAAGAAGAGGATTACAAATTATTTGAAACCTAGAGGGGAAGCAACTTGTGTAGGAGGGAGAATTAAAACAAGGAGAAGCTTGAGGCATTAGTAGCCAAAGATTGAGAGGCAACCAAAACCATCTAATGATGATGACTTGCACCTTTCCACCAAGAAGCTTCCAAACTACCCTTAATCCTTTTATGCAACCAAGCCTCCACCAAATGAACATACAAGAAGCATGATTGACATAAAAAGGCAAGCTTCTCATAGTCTAACCATTGCTTCAACATGTGCTCCCCCACTTTGGACCATATCTCCTAAGATAAATCTCTCAAAATATTCAACTTGACTAGGATCCTGGTGAAAGTTAGATGAGATTTGTTAAATTTAGTGATCAGATAAGTGCACAGAAAATTAATTCAAAATCAGACACAATAACACAGCAGATACCCTGGGAAAACCCTCCTCTTGAGGGAGAAAAACCCAGCAACGAAGATCTCTCTTATATATATAAATAGAGGCAACAATTCACTTTACAATGAGGCCAATAACAAGGCCAACCTTCAGCATCTACACAAGATGCAGAAGCAGATAATAATCTGCACTTCACAGTATCCAATTCTGACCTTGATGAATTCGCAAATACTCTTAGAAGAATTCGCACTTGTATAAATGAATATTCGAACTTGCTTGAATGATCTACAAAGAGAATATCATTGAATATATATACAACATAGATAGGGAGACGTGTCTC
>VDFB02389988.1:0-13955 GCA_007258455.2 Sequoia sempervirens
TCGTTGAGATCTCGCTGCCCTAAAAAGTGTCTAAGACTGTTATGATCAGTCTTGATGCAAAATTTGCTGCCAACAAGGTATTGTCTAAATTTTGCCAAGGCATGCATAATAGCGAGCATCTCTTTGTCGTATATGCTATACAACCTCTCGGGTCCTCTGAGCTTGCGGCTCTCATAAACTATAGGGTGCTTGTCCTGCATAAGCACCGCACCAATGCCCTCACCTGATGCATCACACTGAAGCTCAAACGGCTTCGTAAAGTCCGGCAGTGCCAAAACAGGGCAAGTGGTCATCAACTCCTTGAACTTCTCAAAACACTCATGTGCTTCGGAAGTCCAAACAAACGCCCCCTTCTTCATCAAATCTGTCATCGGGGCTGCATGTCGTGAATAACCATTCCGCAGTCTGGCGGTAGAATCCCTGTAGAAACCCTCTCAAGCGTGTCGGAGTTGCGGTGTGGGCCAATCAACGATAAGCGGATCTTCTGGGGATCCATAACTCCATCGCTTAGCGATAATATGACCAAGATATAGCAATTCGGTCATCCCCAAAGTCACACTTGGATTCCTTAGCGGCGTCTAAGGACTCCCTCTCCAAGATACTGTCTGATCTCCAAATAGGCCAGTGCTCACATGCCAAGTCATTTATGTCAGTATAAATGAAGAAAACCAACACAAACCTCCTCGGCAAAGAATGAAATACTCTGTTCATGGTAGACTGAAAGGTATTTGTGATTAGTGAGCCCAAAATGGCATCACTACGAACTCAGAGTTACCCACAATGACATCCGGCGTCTTCTGTATGTCGCTCAGGACTCTAATCAGTGATAACCGTGATAAATCAATCTTAGGTGATAACATGCCCATGGAAGCTCATCAATCAACTCATCTATCCTCGGTATCGGGTATCTGTTCTTGATTGTCCTCTTATTCAGGACCCTGTAATCAATGCACATGCGCAACGTTCCATCCTTCTTCTTCACCAATACAACAGAAGAAGCGAACGGCGACTTACTAGGTCTAATGTGACCCATAGCCAGTAACTCCTTTATGGTCTTCTCAATCTCATCCTTCAATCTTTTCGGATGTCTGTAAGGAGTTATCATGATGGGTTTTGCACCCTCCTCGAGCTCAATAATATGCTCTATCCCTCTATCTGGAGGTCTACCTGGCGGAATATCACTGAACACCTTATCATGCTTGACTCTGATCTTCTGAATGTCCGGATGCTACTCTGTCTTTTGCTGTCCCTCCTGTAAAGGTGCTAAATGACACTCGGCAGCCCACTCTACCATGTCATGACGCATGAGCCGCTCCATTCGGCGAAAGGAAATTGTTTTAAGGTCGCTGTCCCGTATTGCCTTAAGAATGTGAGTCTTCCCGTCGACCTCAAAACGTATCTCCATATCCTTGAGACGAAGTGTGACCTCCTCCAAGAGTGTAACCACTTCATTCCCAATACTAAATCAATGTCTCCCATATTGACAACATAATAATCTGCCTTGAACTCATAGTTGTTCAAGCGTAATGGAAGATCTCTAATCATGCGTTCGCATCTCAAAGTGTACCCGTCTGCCACTTTGACTCTGATGCCCTCAAACTCCTCTGTGATAAGCCCTCGTTTCTCAACGAACCTAGCATCAATAAAATTATGTGTAGCTCCTGTATCCAATAGGGTAATGACCCTCTGACCTGCTAATACACCGCGGAGCCGGAAAGAACCCTCCTGCTGGATGCTAGACAATCTACCCTCCTGTATCTGAAGCTCGGGCTCTACCTCTGCTCTATGCTCTGGAGTCTCTGACTCTGAATCATCTGAATGCTCTGGCTGCTTTGAATTTTCTGATTCTGAGTCTTCATAGTATGCCCACATAACACGATTCGCCTTGCCCTTAGGTCTTAGAGGGCAATCGTGATTGGCATCATACGGTCCCTTGCAGTAAAAGCATAACTTTTTCCTGCGAAGGTCATTCAGGGCCTCACGATCCAAAGGTGGGAAGGCTGATTTACCTTTCGAATCGTTTCTATAATCTGATTTGTTTTTGTTATAATCAGATTTATCATTGTTTTTATTAAAGCCCTTATTATCTCGGAACGATGAAGAACCTCTGGAGTTAAATTTATTTGCCGGGGCTGCGAACTCCATGTTACGTGCCTTCCTCATCGCCTCCTGTAATGATGGAGGATCAAAGGCTTTTATCCAGCCTTTAAGTGGTTCTGTCAAACCCTCCATAAAGAGAACTACCAACCGCCTCTCATATATGCTCGGAACCATGACGGATAGTCTCTGAAAGTCGCTGATGTAAGTCTCGAGACTGCCACTCTGCCTCAACTGTGCCAAATCTCTGAAGTAGTCTCGGATCCTTCTATCAAATCCTCTTAACCAACTTTGTCTCACGAACTCGTGTAAGTGATCCTATCGCTGATGTAAGCGTCACCATCACAGAGTGATGCCACGGTCATAAGCTTCTCCCTCGAGGTGCGGTGTAAGCGTAGCGGATGGCGACTCTCGTCATCGGGCGCAAAGGTAAGAATGTATCAAGCTTCAGCTAATCCAAGCTTGGGCTGTCATCTTCCACTCCATCAAATCCCATAAGATTTCAGCACATTGGTGCATGTTTGAGTCATTAATGAGGTCTCAATCTGTGACCTATTATTCGCGCCTACGTGTGATAAAGCGATCAAAGTGATCGTTCTCTAGCGCGAGGTATCAACTCCCTCCTCGTTCGCTGCCATAAGGTTATCCGCAAACAAATCATCCCGATCCTCCTCCGGCATAGCCTCATCGGGCTCCTGTCTCGTGAACGTAGGCCTTGTAGGCCTATCAGCTGTCCGTGACACTGTCCTAGGTGCTCTCCGTGACCCAGCATCACTCCTGTCATCGTCACGATGTGGTGACGGTCTCCTCGAAGTCCCTAATCTCTGCAGTGCCTGTGCCACCTGTTGTAATACATCATCAGATCGACGTTGTCCTGCACGAAGATCTCTGAGTGCGAGTAAGACCTCAGATCATCCTGATCTCGTTGTTCTGAGGGATATCTGTCCGTGGTATATTTGTTCTCTCAGCCCTATCATTCATCGACCATGATTTGGTTTGCTGCTCAAAACTGCGTTGCCTTTCAATCAAGGCACGTCTGCGTGTATAATACCTGTATGTGTCAAAATCCTCTGGCTGCATGTGATGGCCAAACCCTAGGATGGCAGGATCAAGCTCTGATACCACTGTAGAAACCCCTGGTTTCCCTCTGACAATGCTCTAACTGATATTTTTAGGTTTTTCTGACGTTTTGAAGTTTTTGCAATTTTTTTGTGTTTTCAATGCATTTAATGACAGTACGGCTTTGACAGAAATTTAAAATAAATTCTTAATAAAATACTAGATCCTCAATAAGGTAGCAAATACAAGCTAAGATGAATGCGCCTCTTTTATTTCTTCAACTGGAAACAGTACAATGCAATTTTGAAACATGCAAGGTAAAAGAATGAATTTTATTGAGAAAACCTGGTGATGGCTGTCACAGCTGAAAGGTACAGAATTGTACGGCTATCATAAATGCTTGGTCTTTCTCCAGTCTGTTGATTCCCAATATCTCCAGCAACTCCCAGCGCCTCCAGATGGTGAATGAATGAGAACTAAGGATAGGCGTATGAGTTAGACAAAGAACACGTCCTTTATTGCTGGTACGGCCTGACAGAAATGTACGGCCTGTCAGATCAGCATTGAATATGGTACGGACTTCTCCAATAAGCAAAGTTTGGATCTCTGAGATGGGCGCCTTGATGAACAAATGGTATCTGGATGAAAACCTCTGAAGAATCTCTGACAAATACAATATCTGAAGCTCTATAGTTTTCTCTGGATAAGAAAACCTCTGTTTGCAATAAATCAAGTGATATTGCACTCTCTGAATTGCTTCCCGCTGGAGATGGCTCGTTCTCCAAGGAATCGAACGTGAAACCCTAAGTCTCAGGCTCAGACCAAAAATTGATCAATATCAAACTCAATAATCACATAATGGGCTCAATTCCCAAGGCAAATCCTCAAATACAC
Source organism: Sequoia sempervirens (assembly GCA_007258455.2). NCBI lineage: Eukaryota > Viridiplantae > Streptophyta > Pinopsida > Cupressales > Cupressaceae > Sequoia > Sequoia sempervirens. The sequence continues at coordinate 4,051 of VDFB02389988.1, forward strand.
TGAAAAGTGCGATTCCCTTGAAAATAGGGTTTTAATGAAATATTCATATTTTAATATTTTCCATTCTCCATAGTTTCCCCACTGGATATTTAAATATTATTTAAATGTCAACTGGCCCCCTTTTCATGATGGCGCACCCCTCAATAAAAAAACACTTAAGTTATAATATTAAATTATAACTTTATATTATAAGCGTTAATTAATTAATATTTAATCAAGATGATCAAATATTAATATCTCCCGCGTTTCTAACCCGATGATCAATCCGTCTGATGCTGACGAACTCTGAAGTGTTTCCTGATGCCGCCACAGCCAAACTGCTAAAAATAGCAGTGGTCCCACACTGCCTGCCAAGAACTGCTAAAAATAGCAATTCTGCAAATGACCTCCGATCGAGCCAGAACGAAAGACAACTGATCAATCCCTGCTGACTGAAGCTGAGCCAAGCTCCGAAATGACCCCCTATCCAGTCCATCGGCCTACGAGGGTCGTATGATAGGCCAATCCTGTCGTCTGAGAGATGTCACTGAGAAGGGGACATGACATGCTTGCTAGGGCGGACTTCATGTGTTTCTTTCCATGCTCTGGGTGGACTTCAAGATAGTCTTGCCAAGAGGTGGGCGGACTTCCTTGACTTCTTGCCAAGTTCTTTTCAAGGTGGGCGGACTTCTCATGTGGTGCGCTATGCTTCTTTAAGTGGGGTGGACTTTTTCTTGCCTAGGCCAAGTCTTATGGCGGACTTTGGAGTACCTTGGACATACTTCTTAAGATGAGTGGACTTCATAACTTTCATGCCATGCCTTCCTTGGGTTGGGCGGACTTTGGAGATTTCTTTCCAAATGGATGGCAGACTTCCTCCTCGGCCTGCCATTTTACTTTCCTTCTCATGGTGGACTTTGAGGTGGTCTTTCCATTCCTCATTTTGGCATGGTGGACTTTGTTGTGCCTTTTCCATCGTCATTTCTCCTTCAGTTTTCTTATGCTATGCTTTGGGTGCCATGAATTTCATGCTTGTCTTTTCTGGATCATCCAACCATATGATTTTTCTTTCGATTTTTCATGATTTTCTCGCTTTTTACTTGCTTTTTGCTTGATTTTCTTGATTTTTTTAGTTTTGGAGGCCTGAATTTTTTATTCTAAAGATGGAAATGTTGACTCCATGACCTGTAAGACCCAGGTTGACTTTCTAAAAATAGAATAAGCAAAATCCCTAAAAAATAGGGGTCTCAGATTGGTCCAAAAATGCCAAAAATGAAAAAGCAAAAAAGCAAAAAGCAAAATCCCTAAAAAATAGGAAGTGTCAAAATTGACTCAAAGCACAGACGATCCTCGTCTTCCGGACCTTCTAAGCACTTCCATGACGTTTAGGCACTGTTTCGGGCTTGAATTCTCCACTTGACCTGGGTGATAACTCAAAACTTTCAAAGCAATGATTTCATGAAATTGTTACGCGAAGGCAAAGCCTAGAAAAGCAAACTACCGGGGGTCCCCATTTGCAATGGGACGATGTGTGAAAAGGTGACAACACTGTCCTAGACTGTCAAAGAAAAGTGTCTACAAGCTGATCGATCCTCTTCACAAGTATTTGCCCCTCAAAACTTGCCAAAAATGATGTCAAATGTTGGTCAACTGTAATGTTCCTTTTTAAGAAAAACTCTAATTCTTGCTTTAGAACACAAGTGAATGCAGTTAGGGTCTCAATCTTATTTGTTAAGGGCTTGTAGGGGATTGATCTTAATTTATGTCCTACAACCATATTAGATGGTAACAGAGTGTAAAACATATAAGAAATATCATTATCCATATAATACATCAAACATGAAAGAAACATTCTTATCTACTTTGCACACTACAATTATGTAAGACAAACAACAACATGTTCAGGGTAACTCAATCGTAGATAGGGATTGGATGGGAAAGATAAGTCCGCTTGAAGCTATCTTCCTAAGCCCAAGAGTAGATATACCATCCCTCTTGGCTCCCGATAGCCTAACACTCAATCATCCGATCCGGGGAGTGGCATACTTAGGGGATACACTTGTACCTGCTTTCCTTATCCATCCTCATCCCCTCCTAACTATGATGGAGAGTACCTCAAGTTGATCCAACCATGCGATAGTTTGGAGGAAGGATTTCCATAGGAGGCCCGTAGATGCTTTCTCTAGGCCTAAGAGTAGATATCACCGCCTTGGCTCCCGATGGCATGACGCTTAGTCATCCGATTTGGGAAGTGGCGTACCTAGAGGAGAAATCTTGTACCTGCTCAACCCATCGGTTCCTCCCCTCAACCATCTAAATGATTGTTTGATGATAAAAAGTTAAAAACAATTGCATCTAATGATTATCACAATATCTCACTATCTACACACAGATTTATCGAAACATGAATTATTTTATTATCCGAAAATGACATTACTGAATACCATTAATTAGATAAATATCTTTAAGTGTAAATTGTATTTATCAACCATCAATAATATATTGGACAATCATGTAAGTTTAAATATCAATCATAATATATTTAACATATCAATCATAGTATATATTTATCAATCATGATATATTCAAATATATTTGTCAATCATAATATATTTAAATATATTTGTAAAGCATAAGCTGTTATTTAAATCACTAATATATTTTACAGTTGTTAATAACTAAATTCATAATTATATTTAACTATTCTTATTTTCTAAATACATAAAATAGTTATCAACTTTTATTAAACTTATGATAATACTTACCTTACTGTCATCGCTCTGCAGAGATATGTCTTCTTTCTTTTTTGTTTAGTCACTGATGATATCAATCAGATTTAATTCATATGTTCTTCTCCTTCATTCACTTCCCTCCCAAATATCTTCGGTTCTGATCTTTTTTGTTTAGTCACCGATGATATCAATCAGATTTTATATTTTAGTATTTATATTGTAATTTGTTTTATTTCATTTATAATTTGTATATTATATTTTAAATACTATTTTCTGTATTTATGGGTTATTCTATAATATTTGTCTTGTAACTATAATGTGTGTCCATGGTAATCATGATGTAGATAAAATGGTTAAGTTATTATTAACGTCGTATTTATAATTATGATATTGTCTATGATAATCATAACTATTTTTAAATCGCAATTACTCGTATTTACTTAGATACTTATTCGGTGTTGACGCATTTGGTGCTACTGTTTCGGGGGATATGACATCAACCTTGCAAAAAATTGATTCAGCCCTATAGGAATGGTATGACAAACTCAAATCATGCAAGAAAATCCCAAACAAAAGCAAATGTTGAAAATCTGCAAAATAATAAATTGTGATGACCTCCTCAAGTGTGACGCTCAATGAATAAATCAAAATGAGCTGCAACAACAATGATCAATGATTTTCTTTGTTGTACCCAAAATAATTTTTTTGCTTCATTAAGGCATTTTGGTAAAAATGGTCAAAATCTTGTAAATTGTCGTCAAAAGTCAAAGAGGTCAAAATGTCTAAAAATAGTAATTGTCTATTTTTAGAAATTTCTGAACAACAAACGGATCATGGGGTTTTTCTAGGTTTTTGTCAAGAGGATGCTCCTAAATTTTTTCAAAAAATAAAAATTAGGGTTTCAGGTCCGATCGTTGCAGAAATGGCTCAAAATGATTTTTATTGGTTAATCTTTCGTCATGATCACACTGATCCAGTCAGAATCGTCAACAAGTTAGTTTTTCTCTGGTGGGTCTATTTCACTTTTTCAGAAGAAAAGTTATTACCTTCGAGGTCATTAATGGAGGATGGTCACATACCAGGTGTCAAAATCTAAGCTTCAAACACTGCACAGTACAATCTATGGCGAAAGATGCTAGAAAAATGGTGAACGGCGGAAGGGAATTTGAAAAGTTGAAAATTGCAAAATTTATTCTAACACTGGAGATGGATGCCTTATCTCAAAGAGGGTGCCTAGGCTTCAATGCCTTAGAATATTTTCAATTTTTGTTTGTCACGCACACGCAATGGTGAATACCATCAACACATCAGCAATGGTGATCGACACAGTCAATGACACGGTGAAGCAAAGCGCGAGGAGGTTGAAAATATTTGAAAATGGCTCACACTGGAGTACAAAAGCCCCCTTGCAAGCTTTGGGGGTCTTCTTCAGAATTCTGCAAGCTTTCCAACGAATCCAACATCTAATTCATGGGATCTATCAAACACCCGAAAACGAAGATCAAGCGGGAAATGTTGAAAGCCAAAGAAAGCCAAGAAACTTAAAATTGACTAAGTCTAGAGCAGAAAAGCGCCCCTGCAAGCCAGGGGTGCCCAAAATTTTGAAGCATCAGTTTTAGTTTTTAGCTTCCATGACCTTCAACAACTCCTCAAATTTTGTCAAGCTTCGCAATGAGTCTGTCAGTAGCTTCCCTAGAGCTCTCGAACATCCAAAAACGAAGATCAAATTGAGGTGTTTTCGTGAAGAAGACAAAGTGAAAATTATGTCTTTGCACACATGGGTGCCCTAGTTAGCTAGGGGCGCCTAGGAATTTGAGCCCTCTAAAAAATTTTTAGAGTTTGCAAAACTATTCATCCTTTCCGGAATTCTTCAGGCTTTCCATTGAATATCTCAGCTTTATCACATGATCCATCCATGGCCAACAATTGTAGATTGAAGCACGGGAGGCAAATTGGAGAAGTTGAAAATCACTGAAAATTGGTTAAGTTTGGAGCACAAAAGCTCCCTTGCTAGCCAGGGGCGGCCATGATTTTAAGCCACCAAAACCACTTTTAGGGTGTGCGGCCTCTAGGAGATCCTTCTTAGTTTCACTCATGCTTTGCAATGAGTCTGTCAGCCAGTTCCCAAGACCTATCAGACGTCTAGAATTGAGGATCAAACAAAGACATTTTATCAAGGAAAAGATGAAAATCTGGAAAGTTTGCTAACTCTGGTGATGCAAAGCGCCCCAGTCAGCCAAGGGCGCCCAGATTTAAAAGCAGTCAAATGCGGGATTAGAGGTTGGTGTGAGGTATCAATCTCCTCAGACTTGACGAGGCTTGCCAGATCAATTCACTTTTAGTCTCAATTGCTCACAGATTGGCGGGAAACAATGCTCAAATAGGGGGTACCAATCACCGAAAACAAGCAAAATTTGAAAATCTTCAAAATTTTTCTAACACTGTGAACTTGGACGCCTTTTCTCAAGGTGGTGCCCAAGTCAACTTGAGTTAGCAATTTTTGAAGACTTTATCATGCCTTGGCCGACCAAATTTTTAGGGATTCTTCTCGTTAACGGATATTTTTGTGGGATCACTCATAAAATTAGGGTTTTCACGAGTTAATTGCTCCTTTCGCCTCCAAACCTTATTTAACAAGCATTTGGGTGTCCATAATTCATTATTTTGCAGGTTGACTTCAAGAGGCGAACACAAAATTTTCTTCTCAATAGCATTTGAAGGATCAAACGAAGGCCGTTTTTAGAATTCTTGATAGTTTCAAGTTCAGGTTGCACAAAAGAACATCTTTCCATAATCCATTTTTCCAAGGCATCAGTTTTCAGAAACAAAAGTTCATAATTTTCAACTTCTATTGATCTAGGTTTCCTTCGTTTTCAATCTTCTCCAAGATTGGAAAATTTTTCGACATCTTCTTCGGCTTCCATTTTTCTATGGTTTCTTGCATGTTCAAGAAAAATCATTTTGTTGAGAAATCTAACATTTTGGGTCTATTCAGCACAAAATTTGCTACAAAATCCACATTCGAGATTTTTCAACAAAAATTGCCTCGCGGCTTCCATTTTTTAGGGTTTCTAGAAAAATCATCTTTTTCAAAAAACGATCTATCTGGGTCTATTAAGCACACAGGTGCCTACAAAACCTATATCTCACAATTTTCCAAGAAAAAATTGCTTCGCAACTTCTACCTCTAAGGGGTTCTTGCATGATCTTGAAAAAGTCAATTTTTTCGAAAAAGGAACGATCTGGGTTTATTTAGAACGACATTCCTTACAAAATCCATATCTCAGATTTTTATCCAAAAATATGCTTTTTTCTACCTTTAAGCGAAGCTATTTTTAGCTTTTGTGCAAAAGTTGTTCAAACATACCTGTGTTCACGGTGAAAAGTCAAGTTTTTCAGTATACAGTTCTCTCCAGTCGATATGAAGACCAAATCGGTCTTGCTTCATGATTTCTTGAAGACACTTGACATAGACTTGCATCAAGTAAATCTAGTGGTTGATTTGAACACTTTGAAAGGCGCATATTGCATTACAATCCAAAATTTCGAACAATTTGGGTTACTGGCAGCAACCTCTTTTCCCATCTCGGCACATGACATCGAGTTTGTAATTGCTTGTGTCAAGCATTACAATCCCACTTCACGGGAAATCCAATTAGTAGATGGACGAATAATTTGTAGCCTCAAGCCAAAAGACATTGAGAGGTGTTTTGCTATTTCACCATGTCCAAATAACCTCATTATATCAACTGAAGGATGTGAAAAGGCGTGGAATATGTAAAAGGAACAGTGCCAAAAAAGGATGGCACAAAGGTGGCTAAAATAGAAACGAAACAATTTGCCGAGGAACGTCGGACGTGGAGAGTTTAGAGATGAATTTGCAGTCCTGATTACTCTGCTCGACGGAGTCACAGGTCAAGTAGAAGCACATAAGTTTCAGCCGTGGATGTTCTACATCATATCTTAGCTTGTCAACAATAAAGAACACTACGACATGCCAACACTAATCAGTGACACTCTTCACAGCCAGATGAAAAGGTTCTTGAAGGCCCATGAATTTCATATGACTTCATACCTCGTATATCTTATAGCTTTCCAAGGCAAGTTTAGAGGGTTGAATGTTGTTGGAACTTTGGGTGTTCAGTAGGTTCATGAGCATTTCCCGCAGTTAGAATTTTCATAGTCGGAATGACACTTCAATCAGGTAAATGATCTTTTCCTGATGGATACAGTGCAGGATCTTGGCAACGAGACGGTTTTCAGCAAATACTAGATTGGCAATGGCGGATTCCACCGATTGGTTTATCCAATTCCCCACATTCTCCTACATACGCGTATATGGCTTTTCAGGCAGTCTAGCCATGCTACCTTGATACCAATCAGATAAGGTAATATTCATGGAGTTCCTAAGGCAATTGCATGAAGTGCACACCTTTTTGCGTAACAAATGCAAGTTTGCTACCAGTTTCCCTTTTGAGATGGGTATATACAGATGCAAATCAGCAGTTGACGCTAAATTGATGAGTATTGAAATGATGAAGCTTAATCTCAAGTTTCTCATAGAAAGGCGTTCATATGACCCTTGGAGTCTCTTGGCAGCTCGCCTTGGTCAGAATTCTTCACATAAACCTACAATGGAGGATTTTTAGTTTAGTTGTGAAGATGAGTTCGAAGTGCACAGTCATAGTTACAATAGATTTACTCTTCCTCAGATCGCTGATTTCTTATCATAAGATGTGGAGGGTTTATCAAATGATGATGGAGAAGTCATACTTCCCACATATGCCAGAGATCAAGTTGATCAGCAACCACTTCGACCAATTGACTGGTACGCCAAAGACAACACCTCAATTGAGGAAAGAATAAGTCGCGTTGTAAAGAACAATAGGCTATCCTTGAATAGCAAGATCACACAAAGGGTAGTCACTCCAGTTACAGAGCCGCCAGTGGTTGCAATCACACTACCTTCCACTTCTAGATGGAAACCCAGAGTGAGAGCGATGAGCAATCCCCCTAAGGGTTTTAAAAACAACAAAATGTTAGGATATTTGAAGGAAAAGACGCAGTCTCCTATTAGGAATCAACAAGAACAACAAGTAGATGCAGCCGAATATACAATTGAATCAGTACCAGAAGTTGAAGGTTAGCCTTCATCTCCCATTCTTTCAGCATCACCGTAGTAGTCTTGAATTCTCATTGATTTGGAGTCTGATTCACCACTTGATGACATCACAACACCAACTCATTCATTAGGAGTTGATGAGACTAGAACTAATCCTCCTAGTGAAGGTAGTCGAGACTCTTCGTCTTGGCTTGAGGGCCTCCTAGGTAGCAGGAGGAGAAAAGCTTCTTGCCAATTAGACTTTGCAGAGTTTGATAATGTCTACCTTGACTCATTAAAAAGAAACTCAAGAAGCAAGTTCATGTGGAGAAGAATGGTGACAATGAGGTTGTCATAGAAATTGCTACACCGCTAGAGGACAAGAATGCCAATGGTGTTGAGGCCGATGAATTCACATTGGTGAAAGCTAACTTTGGTAGAAGTACACGACAAGCTGATGTAAATCTCTTTGAGGTTGCAGCAGTTAACTTGAAGGAGAGAGTACTCAAAGATGGAGAAGACAAAGCAGCCCTGAAGGCTGAAAATCGACAGTTGGGGCAATACATATCCAACCTACTTCACGGAACTTCACACGTCACCGCTTTGCTCCCACAAATGCTGTAATCATCTGCAGATCAAAATCAGCTGAGTCAGTTCGTTATTTATGGGAAATGTCTGAGAGAGTGGGTAGAGGAATTCATTACCACGGGCAGACTCATACTTGCAGAGATGTACCAATTGAGGTACAACGCCCACTGTCTTCGCTCAAGAATTTAGGAGTCAGAGCAGAGCATAGTGGAAAGGAAGCCCAAAGACGAGATCACCATTGTACGAGATCACCATTGTTGACTTGAGAATGGCTTATGATGCAGTCACTATAGAAAAGTGCAAGCAAGACCTTTTTACTTGGAGAGAACAACACCTCTTCAAAGTAAAAACCTACGAAGGAATGACTGTAGAAATGGCTGAGTATAGACAAAAGGTTGCCAATACTGTCAAGTTCGTAAGAACGTTTGTGTCACAAATTCCTTGCCAATATCAATGTGAGGATGGCGCGTGCATTGATCTCGGCGAAGTGCATACAAAGTTTGAGGACCTCATCCGTAGTTGTTTCAATGGTAACCCTGTTAGCTGCAAGTTGAATCAAGTTGCAGCGATGTTAGTGAGATTTATGAAGCAGTTGAAAAGAGAAGAGACTTTCAAAATCAGATCGCGGATGGCGAAGACATGTTGCAAAGACAACAGATCATTTAGAAGAGTATCAGTGTTCTTGATGCAGAGGCAGTTAATGACTTTTTGGAGGACTTGATTGGTCATGTTGTCGAAGAGTGAACTGCCAGTTGAGGTATGCAAACTTTTTCTAAAGATAGAATTTAAAACAGTAGTTAACTTGATGCCCTTTTCCAAGTTAACTAGCTGTCCTCTTTTCATGCACGTCTATCTTTGGAGACATCTATTGTACAGTTGGAGTTTTCTTTAGTTTTAGATCAGTTAACTGATGTAGTCATTCCAGTTAACTGTTAGTTATCTTTGTTTAGACATAGGAATAAATCTTGTAGATTGGCAAGACTGATTGTTAACACAAGGAGATTTTAGGGTTCCCTACTCCTGTGTTTGTGTATAAATAAGAGTAGCCTTGCTCATTATTTTTCTTAACTGTGCTTGTGATAACAAAACATTGAGCTTTAGTGCATCCTTCTTTGTTATTCAATATATGTTCAACTGTTGTTGGTATAACAAAATTGTTGAGCCTTAGTTGCCTGCAAGTTTACTATTCAGTATCTGTTCACTTTGTTCAGTGTAATTTGGTTTGATCGTAAATTGTATGCTTGTCTTCTTGCTACAATCTGCTGTCCCAAACGTGTAATTGTTGTTGGAAAGCTTTAGGGAAATAAATTTTATGCCTACCTTGCTTTGATCCAAAGTCTCAAAATCTTTCGGTGTTATTTGTTTTATGTTTTGCTTTCATGAACTTTATTTCAGCTTATATCTGAAAGTACAATGAGTCTTCGGATGTGTTTTGGAAACAAGTTTATTTAAGCTTTGTGTTTACTAACCATTCCCTATTTACTTCTAAATTCTCTTGCTTTGAA